>SKCR01037974.1:0-65761 GCA_019454045.1 Zanthoxylum bungeanum | reverse complement strand
CATGAGTTTTATGCATGAGTTAGCACAACCTACACAGCCATACAACTAAAGTCTCACCAGCAGGAACCTGATCAACTCCGCGTCTAGTAGTGTTGTTCCTTAATCCTTTTTCTTTATATTTATCTTACATTGAGGACAATGCAAGTTTTAAGTGTGGGGGTGTATGCCTGCGCATGATAATACCTGTCATAAATACATTTTATTCTATTTAAAAAAAAATAAGTTTTGTTTTGCTTTTAGTCTTTGATAGTTAAGCATAAGTCCAATGATGATATTGTTTGCTTTAGGATGAAATCTTAGAAACGATAAGTCCTTTAATGCACTTTTATCTGATGCTTTGAGTACTTTATCTATGTTAGACTCGTAAGCACTTAATTATAGGTTCTTAGCAGTGAAAGCCTGAGTAGTTAGCAAGGTGACTAGTTGAAGAAATTGCATGTCGATGAATGACCGTTTTTTTAGATGTCTATCCTGATTTGCTTTTGTTATGATGTGTGGTATGATTAAAAATAAAAGGAAAAGTCTCTAAAGAAAGAAAATAAACCACATATAACCGATAAGCGTGAAGCTACCCATGGGCGAATACTAGGACCACCATGAGGAGAAATGCTAACTTAAAGGGTAGGTGTGTTGAGCAAAGAAAAAAAAAGAAGAAAATAAAAAATTCAAAATGAAAAGCAAAAAAAAAAAAAAGAGACAAGAAAAGAAAAAGGAAAATCATACCATATTGAGCACAGAAAAGCAATTACATAGCTTAATTGAGATATCTAGGTTGGTTTAACCCATCGATCCCAATTTTTAAAAGAAATCATTGAGTTGGCTTACCTAGGAATCAAGTTGTGAATAAACATTTACACACACACTGTGAGTCTGGCTTAGATGATTTATTCAAGGTCTTGGATTTTAGTTACGTTGAGTACTTTGAAGGTTCTCTCGTTTCATTACTATGCATTCTTTGAGGACAAAATTATGTGAAACTATTGGGACTATTTAATTTTTGTTTTTGCATGATTGTGTGTTTTGAATGCTATTTGTGGGTGTCGTCGCTGTAAGCCCTCACGAGACTATAACTCATCCACTAGGGACACCTAGGGGTTTAAAGGCTTGTTGCATACGCTAAATGCAATCGTCATCCCTACGAAAGTGGCTTAGATAGTTTTTATTTATTTAGTTTTTACTTTATTTTACGCTTGAATTGCTAGAGACTAGCAATAAGCTAGTTGGGGGTTGTGATAAGTACACGAAAGTGTACTTATAACACAGCTAACTCAGCTTTATTATTATATTTTTTAATCTTAATTAGAGTCATTTTATGCTTTGTTAATAGGAAGCAATGGATCAAGGAGAATGGAGCAATTGAACATGTTTCAGAGCCTAACAGACGTATCAGACGCACACGGGAGCATCAGCCGCGCACTGAATTTAAAAAGGCTATAACTTTTGATCTAGAAAGAGTTACGAGACCCATAATATATCGATTTACATGTACTCGAGGAGATCTAGTCAATTGTAATCACTGCAAAGTCGTTGGAGCGTCGCGACGCGCGTCTCGACCCGAAACCGCGATTCCAGGATGCTGTTTGTGCGTTTTTTAATGTAATTTAGGGTTCCATGACTTTTCTATATAAATCCAACTTCGTCCTAAACCCTAGAAGATGAGAAAATCAGAGAGAAATAGAGGATAAAGACATAAAAAGAGCCAAAAACACAATTCATAGAGAGGAAGAACGAAGAACTTCAAGGAAATCATGACGTCTCTTCAATCTATTCAGACTGCATCTCTTTCTTCCATTGATAACTAATCTCCTAGGAAAAGTTAAGGATGAACTCTTGAATTTTAATTTCTATATTTATTTTGTTGATTTCTTAAGAACCTTTTAACGTTTAATATAATTGATGGTTGTTATTTTCTATTATCTTTCGATTCTTGAATCCAGAAATTATGTTTTGTCAAACTCCCATATAGATCCAGTCATGCTTCTTCTATGTGTGAATTGCGAACTTAGTTGTGACTGGTAAAAGTCGTTTTATATGTTGGTCTTGTGTTGCAGTATTGTCTGAGGGTATATTGTCGACGTCAGATAACTCGTAACGATGACTTTTGTGTGCTGTTAACATAAAGAAAATAACCATTGATTAACTTAGAATTTAATAGGAGTAGAATTGAATATTTTCCGATTGTTGGTTTGGGAAGTGAAACCTTCAATTGAGTAATAACATGAATCAATAACTGAATATAGGAGTTTGATACAATAGGGATTCTCGATGCTTTGCCATATTTCTCTACTGATAAAATCCTGCAAACTTTTCTATAATTTTTATTTTAATTATCAATTCATTCATTTTCTTTATTTAAGTTACTGTTAAATTTTTTGTTTGAGTAAATTAGTTCCTGTAATCATCTCTCTGATGAATCGACACCCCAACTATACTGGGATAACCGCAAGTTATTTTTGGTCGTAATCAAGAACTTACTGATTGAAAGGGAGGGAACTCAAGCCTTCATAAAGGCCATGATGAAGAGAGCGTCGGGAGAGCAGACGCAGGCAAGGTTTAGTCGAAGGAGGAAGTATTGCCAGTATTAAGAGCCTGGTAATGGCAGAAAGAGAGCAAATGACTAAGAAAATTAAGAGAGTATGACCTACCCAACATGAGCTCAAGATTACAAGGGACGCTGCGTACACCCCCCTGAACAGATCCATGGCCAAGATAATTTGGGAAATCCATGATAAAGATTTATTGACTGAGCCCGACCTAAGGAGGTTCCCGATTGAGAAGGAAAATAATATGGCTTATTGTTTGCACCATAATGTAAGTGGACATGCCACGAATAGATGCAAGGACCTACAGAAGCAAGTGGAGGACCTAGTGAGGAACGGCTACCTAAGCGAGTATGTTTATTATGAGGTCATGAGAATGAGGCAGTGCCATTAGCAATGTCACTAGGTCGGGCACCTATCACCTCGAGTAGATGGCCGAGAGTGCCCAGATCAAGAAGCCTTGGAATGTTGAGGTGCTGAGGGGATATTTTCAATAGAGCCTCTTTTATAATGACCCTCAAAGAGTTGTAAGAATGACAGTAAATCCTCTGAATACAAATAAGACTTTCCCCTTTAAATAGAAACTTGTTCCCTTATGCTTGTTTATTGTTTGGATGGGAAATGCATGTTTAATATTTTTGGGAGATGCTTATGATCGGGATACATGAAGGGGTGAAAGGCATGTGGTAAAGGCGCAAAACCCGTGGCACACCATTCCCCGGTGTCATTATCAAACCCTCGGGGTGGAGCGTCACTACCTAATGACTTGCACTTTTGAGGAGCTTAAACACACGGGCCTCCATGTTTGTAAACTTGGGTATCCCATTGTGTTTCATCGGGTATGTAGAACACGGGGAGGGAGAATACCACCGTAGATATGGCTATCCCATTGTGTTTCATTTGGTATGCCGAACACGGGGAGAGAGAATACCCACGTGGCATCTGGCCATCCCATTGTGTATTATCGGGTATGCCGAACATGAGGAGAGAGAATACCCTCGTGGCATTTGGCCATCCCATTGTGTATCATCGGGTGTCCCGATCACAGAGAGTGAGAATACCATGTGGCATCTGGCCGTCCCATTGTATTTCATCTTGTATGTCGATCACGGGGATAGAGAGTACCCCAGTGGCGTCTGGCTATCCTATTGTGTTTCATCGGGTATGCCGATCACGGGGAGGGAGAATACCCATGTGGTGTTTAGCCATCCTATTTTGTTTCATCGGGTATGCCGATCACAGGGATGGAGAATACCCATGTGGTGTCTAGCCATCCCATTTTGTTTCATCGAGTATATCGATCACGGGGAGGGAGAATACCCCCATGGCTTCTTGCCATCCCATTGTGTTTCATTGGGTATGCTGATCAAGGAGAGAGAGAATACCCCCGCGGCGTCTAGCCATCCCATTACGTTTCATCGGGTATGCTGATCATGGGGAGTGAGAATACCCCTGTGGCGTCTGGCAATCCCATTGTGTTTCATAGGGTATGCCAATCACGGGGAGGGAGAATACCCTCATGGCTTCTGGTCATCGCATTGTGTTTCATCGAGTATGTCGTAGAGGGGGAGAGAGAATACCCATGTGGCGTCTGGCCATTACATTATGTATCATCGGGTATGCCGATCTCAGGGAGGGAGAATACCCTCGTAGCTCTGGCTGTCCCATTCTGTAGTCTTGGGTATGCAAATATTTTTTTTTGACTCGGGGTCGGGTTACGTCCCACTGAGGCCTCATCATGTTTGGTGGCACAAGGGGGAATATTTCCTTGTTTCCAAACGCTCATTTTCAGCTCAGGTCTGGGTTGCGTACCGTCGAGGTCCTATTATTGTGTACTAGTGAAAGAATGGTTCATTCCCTTGGGAACAAGCGACTTAAATGGCTTGGGGACGATCTTTCCCCTAATGCCTCCCTTTTTCAGGTCGGCTCGGGGCTGGGGTACGTCTCGCCGAGGTCCTTGTTATTTTCCTAATAGCCCGAGGAGGTGAATGTTCCCTCGTGGCCTATTTTGTTTTGCATGTCTTTGCAGATCATTTTCTTATGGGATTGCAGCATGTCAAGAGCATGCATCTGCCCGAGGAGGCACAAGATGAGTTTTATCAAGCTAAGCTAAGAGGATGGACCGACCAGAATTAGTTTGAGTCGACCTATTCAGTCAGAGAAGGCCTAGTAGAAGAAATGGCCAAGTTATGGATCAGATACAGAGATGCTAGTGTTGGGTTCTCTAAGAACAACCTAGGATCAATCAAGCATAAAGTCATGTGAATAAGCAAAGTAAAGTAGCGGAAAAATACTCACTTTGATCGGCTAAGTGGATGTAGGAGATAAGAAAAATTTGCCTCCATGGATGTTTCTCCAAGCTTCTCCTTTGATGTATGTTGAGCTTCCAAGCTTGTCCTTGAATTCCAAATTCATGGATTAGTGTCCCTAACACCTTTGTATGATCTCTTTATGTGCTATCAATGGAAAAAATTTTCAACAAAATCTTCTTATTTCTTCCTTGTGGTTCTCAGCCAAGCCAATAAGAAGAGGGGAGAGAGCATTTTCGGTTTTTTGGCAAAAGGGAGAGAATGAGTGTTTTTTTTCTTAAACAAAATTACACAAATACAACTTTTCCAAAAAGATGTATATCATTTTCCAAAAAGGGTAAAATTTGGAGGGAAAATGCATTTAATGCATTCAACCACCTCCATCACCATAAAGTGACTAGATGTCCATCACCTAAAGTTGACAAGACTTCCATCACTAAAGTAGACAATTGATGTGACTTGATGTGGGCCCCACTTGATTCAAAATCCGAGTGGGCCCGTAAACACATCTCGGGCTCGGGTTCGTTAATTCCGAATTAACGAATTTGCCGTTGCGACTTAATTAAATCAAATTTAATTAAATAATTATGCCTAGCAAAATTACTATTAAAGTCGCTCGCAAATTAATTCTAAATTAATTTGTTCACCCGAATTAAAATCCAATTTTAATTCTGTAATGAAATCTAATTTCATTTAATATATCGAATATATTATTTTATCGATTAATTCCAAATTAATCGTTAATTCTCTATTAATTGAATTTTATCCCAGATAAATTTCACCGTAATTAATCCTAGATTAATTTTCTCTCTCTTCCAATTAATCTCAGATTAATTATGTTCGAGTCATACGTCATCGGTGAATCTTCGGGAAGCGACCCATGAGATCCCTGGATATGTTGGCAGTAAATCCGGTCGTCGGATTATCCGAACACGTGCGTACCCGATACCACATTCTTACCGATTTACAAGACATAGTTGGCTTCTAGCAAAGCATCGTGCCTACCCAATTCTCCAGAAATATTCTTTTAGGAATATATAATCTATGTCAGGCGTAGTATACGTAGTATTGCGTATTGCGATCCAGTATCGAATGTCACATGCTAGGCCTAGGGCTGGAATTGTGTATGCCCCGTACGAAGCACATATCGGATCTCTGGTAACTAGTCTCTATAATCGGATAAACATGACCTAGTCATATTATCCTGATGACTGCAGTACTTAAGAGTACTAGTTTCGTATTCTGCGTGATCATCATCTCCATATGACTGAAGTGATACTTTCATCTTGACATCACACCCAATACACTACGATTCTCAATATACCCAGAAGAGGCGTACACATAACTTGTTAAAGCCCCGGACGACCAAAACCAAAGTATACTGATTGTCGCAAGTATTAGCGATGCAAGTCTCAAGTTAAGACCAAATACACCTACCCTGATTCGGATTCCCATACACATAGTCATACTACCAATGGGATTCCGAGGGGTCTATCTAGAGCGAAGCTGTTTCCGTACTATCGGTAAACACAACCTCCTATCACAGTTGCATAAGTATCTAATACTTAAATATATGAGAACTATGTTGTTACGCTTCCATAACACGCACAAGTGCGATACTAGTATATTCCTCATTATTGATGTCCAGTCTCGATAATATTACGACTAGGGATGTTTAATGATTAAACCTTAGTGGATTAATATTGTCTCATATCTTATTAATCCGGTACTAATCATATGGACTTTTATCATTTATGTATCTTGGTAATCCAATTACAAATGATAAAAGAGTAATTTCCTTTGTCACATAATTAATTTGTACAACAACACAATGTTCTGTACAAATAGTGATGCTATGGGTCATAATTGTCCAACAGCTAGATCAGGGTTGTGGACCCGATGCGGATCTTTGACAAGAAGTACTGAAGCTCACAGAATGTAGTACCCATTATGAGATGGGGCAGGCCTGAGATTCTGGACTTGATCAAGGTTGAGCGTCAACATGAGAGGGAGGTTGTTTCTTCGCAATATTTCAAGTATCGGAAAGGTACCACGAGACATCAAGTTGAAGCAATATGGGGTTTCCATGAGAGTATTAGACTAGGGACGTCAGATTAGTTTCCGGCTTCATGCACCAACATCTTTTTTATAGTTCCCGACACTAACTCGCTAACTCATTGATACCGAGAACTAGGGAACCGATGTTGATGGTGGTTTTTTGACCCCCAATAAATCAGAATCCCAAGGAAGGGTAAAGTAGATTTTACACTTGACAGATATAGGTCCAAGGTCCTTGTGAGGATGAAAGGTCAAACAGATGAGCCTGAATTTGAGGTGATGCCTAGAAGAGATTATGACCCGAGCCCGAGGCACATAGAGGCAATCCGAGGAAGAACTTAGGGGTAGATTGGAAGATTGACCCGCGGTGGTCAGGTCCAATATGGTCAGGTCCGAGGTGGTCAGGTCAGATCGCCCCAACATCAGACTCTTAAAGCTGCTCGGCATTCAGAGCCTCGTTTCAGAATGAGGATCGGCTCAGCAGATCATGCCCGACCTGATGAGAAGATGTTCAGAAAAGCAAATGGGAACCAAGGCCTCATACCCGACCTGGCCCTTTAGCAGGGCAGAATGGCTGTTATTTCAGTTGGCCCACCTGGTTGTATGGGTCGAGATAGTAGCTTTATGATCAATTCAAGATCAGGTAAGCTCTACATGGGAACTTGCACCTTTCAAAGAGGTCTGACGTGACAAGAGCAGGTCACCGGCTTATCTTCTAGCACACGCTATCATATGAGAGTTGATTTACAGGCTGGCTTTGGGAGGTAACGTGTAACAGAGGGCATAGTAGTTTGGTTTAAAGAGATGTCAAATGGCAAAGCTACTTTCGGAAGAGCAGTTGGGGAATAGAGCCACCGCCTTAATGGTAGATTCACGTGGCTGACGTCATGAGATTGGTATAAAAGTAGAATTTTCCTTAGTATATAAAGGGATTCAGAATTCATTGTAAAGGGTTAGCTAAATCTATTTCACACATAACTTATAAAATAGAGAGAAAAAAGCTTAAGTGTAAGAGTGAGCTCGTAAGAGGTCGGTCAGATGAGCTTGAGAGATAGGCAGGTCGGTCATACCCGATCACGTTATAAAACTTCATTTTTCCCTTGTGCCTGTGGATGTAGGTTGGTGATGAGTGGTATTTATACCACTATTTCCCACTCATTTAACCTAATTTTTTGTATTGTTTCTCGAGATTTATGAACGTTTTGATGTGTTTTGTTGTTATTTTGCAGATAAATAAAGTTTGGACAGCACTGGAGGCAATTTGGGACAAAACCGGACAAAAATGCACCAACTGGGATATTTATGTCTTCTCCGCGTCGCGCCGCTCAAAGCTTGGGAGTCACTGACCCAAAGCTCGTTACATGGATCGAAGATGCTGCAAAAAAAATATATATATATCTGAAGTCTGAGTAATTAAGTTCGTAGGGGTGTCTTAACACCTGGTGCCCTAAAGCCAACTGGTTTGGGAGCCACCGACCCAAAGCTCGCTACATAGACGGAAGGTATTGTATATAAATAAAAAATAGAGAAAAAATCAAAGAAAAAATCAGAAAAATCAGAAAATTATTCCATTGCTACAAAAAAGGTGCGAAATCTGATAGAACTTTAGGACAAAAATATTACTCTCTTATCAACTGCACTTATGACTGTTGTGGGCAAAAATGAGTTGATTAATATTTTGTTGGCTGTGTATATGGAGAATGGTAAAAAATAATCGGAGAATTTACTTATTCGGTAATTTAGAAAGAAACAAAACAACTAATAACTTGGAGTAGAATTTTCACCTGATTAGTCACTAACTTTCTTTATTCTCTTTTCTCTTGTCTTTTTGCTTTTGTGTGCATTAGTTTTACTAACTTTTTACTTTTGTAAAATGTTTGTGGGTATCATTGCTGTAAGCCCTCACGAGACTACAACTCGTCCACTAGGGACACCTAGGGGTTTAAAGGCTTGTTGCATATGCTAAATGCAACCGTGATCCCTACGAAAGTGGCTTAGTTAAAGTTTATTTTTATGTTATTTTATTTTCTATTTTGCTCGAGGACTAGCAAAATGTTAGGTTTGGGGGTGTGATGAGTGGTATTTATACCACTATTTCCCACTCATTTAACCTAATGTTTTGTATTGTTTCTCGAGATTTATGAACGTTTTGATGTGTTTTGTTGTTATTTTGCAGATAAATAAAGTTTGGACAGCACTGGAGGCAATTTGGGACAAAACCGGACAAAAATGCACCAACTGGGATATTTATGTCTTCTCCGCGTCGCGCCGCTCAAAGCTTTGGCGTCGCGACGCCCAGCGTGCGCCGGTTCTGCTAAAATACGCCATGGTCAATGGGTCAACAATCTGAAAAGTTGACTTTGCTAAAATGCGCCGCTGCCACGTGTCACCATCACAGAAGACGTGCTAACGTGCGCCTGCCACGTGTCATCATCCTACGGCGCCGACAATCATCATCTACGCTATTGTGCGCCTTGCCACGTGTCGACATCTCAACAATTTGCTAAAATGCGCCCATGCCACGTGTCAAGATCAGACGTTGCCGACAATCTCACATCATGATGACGTAAGCGCTGACGTCATGAACAGTGCCACATCATCGGATAAGGATCTGATCTCTTAGCCGCCTTGCCACGTGTCAAGCCGTTATTGAGCCACGTTGAACTGTAGCGCGCGTCGCGACGCTAAAGGCTTCAGCGTCGCGACGCCCAACCGCCATCCGCGCCTATAAATAGAGCGCGATGGTTCAGTTTTTGTTGTACCATTTTCCTCTCCCAAATCCTATGTAATTAGGGAGTTCTTCTCTCTCTAAGTTTCTTTTAATAAAGTTTTGTAATTTTTAACTAAGTTTTGTAATAATAATAATTTACTTTCTTTATTTTATAGTTTTTACTACTCATTATGGGGAGGTAACTTCCCTCTGTTAAGGTAAAAGGTAATTCTTTTACTATTACTTCTTAGATTATTCTCCCATAATTATAATATATTCAAGTTTTAAATTGACTTAATCAGGATACCGCCAGATTGGTCGGTGGGTAATAAAATTCATATTCCGCCTTTATGGCTGGTTTATTTTAAGTTCCGCCTTTATGGCTGGTTTATTTTAAGTTCCGCCTTTATGGCTGGTTATTTTGATTCCGCCTTTATGGCTGGTTGTTTTTAAAATGATTCCGCCTTTATGGCTGGTTGTTTTTAAACTAATTAAATCAAAATACCGCCTATATGGCTGGATGAAAATGTTTTGCAAAGCTTATATTATATTATGGGAGAAATCTAATTAGTATATAGTAGAAGTAATTCCTTTTTACCTTAACAATTTTATTTTAATTCATTTTCAGCATTTATTTTACTGCATTTACTTTATGCAATTTTCTTTTAAGTCTTTTAAGTTTTTTTAGCCCTAGTTATGTGTCGTAGCTAAGTTAGTTATCTAGGGTTGTGATGAATTTCAATTTAACTAGTTTATAAGGGTTAGATTATAGTTTGGGTAATTTAAAGATTTATTTATTGAGTCTTAATCTTAAAGCTCTTTAATTAACTGGCCATTAATTAAATTGATTAGGTAAACTTAAAATGAACTAGACATAGGGATTTTAAGTTTAAGACCTTAGACTCAATAGCCCACGATCTTCCTTGAGGATAGATAACCCTTTTAATAGATTTCCTTACAGGATAGGAATATACCTGTTGGGCGGGGGTAGCCATAATTGGAACTTGAATTTAATGAATCTAGGTAATTTGGTTGACATAGATATATGGTTCAATTGGATTATACTAGGTATTTGTAATTGACCATCGGAAGAGGCTTTTACTTAAATTAGTGTTCCAGGTTATTAAATTGATATATTACCCAACTATAAGATAACTACTTCATCCTTTAAATAATATTGAAATAAGTCACAACCCTGGATAGTTTTTAATATTGAATTTCCTTAAAATCTACTTTTAAGCAATTTTATTTATTTGTCTTTAAATTTAGAATCGTCGCCATTTCAAATCAATCAAACAACTTGTTAGATACTGGTAATCATTTGGCCCAATAAATTGATAACAAAAAGGTTTTAAGTCCTCGTGGGATCGATACTTTTTATACTACTTGAACGATACGTATGCTTGCGTTATACGTGTGTGTTTACGCCGGTCAGTTGGATCCATTCCGCCGAACCACGTTAAACCCTTTGTTTTGTCTATGTGTTTTTCTCATTTTTTGCTAAGTTTTCATTTGGTCCCCAAACCAAACAAATTCACAGTTGAGAGAAAATTATTCGAGGAATAAGTTTACCGATTTGCCCAGGAAACGAAAATCAGCCGTCAATAGGTTGTACTTGCTTTTGTGTTTGGATGCGTTTCAGGTCTCTTATGCTTATTATTATTATTGTTGTCATTTTATTCTTTGTTAACTTGAAGAAAGCTGAATTAAATAAATGAACTGTAGTTTTAAGCTATTGTTGATTTCTGGGGGGTGTTTTATTTTTGAATTTTGATGTCTGTCTTAAATTTTGTGGATTCGCTATCTTTTTGTTGCTATGGTAATGAGTTTTCATTGATTCCTCAGATGGCAGCTTCATCAGCTTGCCTTGTAGGGAATATATTGACTAAACACAAAACTAAAACAAATTTGAGCAGGGACTTCTATGGTAGGTATCTTCTCTTTTCCACAAGCCGAAAGTAGCTTGTTGTAAAGGCACCGTTGGGTCAGAAGCAGCATGAAGGAAGAATCTGCTTGGAAATTTTTGGAGAGCCTGAGGTGACAACAGGAGCAGCTGGTGATTTGCAGCAGATCACCAGTTTGGCCAAACAGGGTAATATCATATTTCTGGCATTGCCCTATCCTTCCGATTATTCCTCTTGTAAAATTTAGACATATTATTGATCTTTTTGCAGATGGTAACCACATTTGGAATGTCTGAAATTGGAACTTGATGCTAAAATACACTCTTGAATTGTTCACTTGTGAAAACTCACTAAGATAATCTTTATATATTGCAACTGTAATTTTTTCATGCATTTAACTTGTGTTTTTTTTTTTCTAAATGCATTGTGCTTTTTTTGTTCCTGCCTTCATGATGCAGGAATCTCTCTTTCAACAACTTTTCTGGAGATCTTCCGAATTCATTTAGTTCGTTGTCCAATATTTCTTCACTGAGTGAAATGCTTCTTCCTTTCAAGGGGAATAATCGTTTGATATGTATCTGAAGTTGTATAGGAATCTGAAGTTGTATAACTTGTATTCATATGTATCTCAAGATTTGCTTATAACTCTGCCAATTTGCAGTTTGTCAATGATTTGCATGGCCTTATCTGCCCAGTTCCCCAAGGAACTCCCTTTCCACTTGTTTTGCTTGGAAATGTATAAATGGCCTGCCCAATGCATTGTTGTCAACTTTCTTGTTTCTTGATCAAATTATCTGGCTTGGCAGATTATATGAGGTTCATGTTCAGTAGGCAAACATGTTTTAGAAATACTTATTGCAAGTTTCTATTTTTTATTTCATTTATATGTATTATGTTTTTTGATAGGTGAGTTCATGAGTCCTTTTGATTATATAATAATTCTCACTGATGATTTTTTATTTGTCAAATCAACAATAAAAGATCAAGATGAAGTGTGAATCGAATGGGACAACTACATACGATCCATTATGTAGTTGTATCATTTACTTTAATTGATTAAATTTGTTTGTTGATTAATGGTTTCATGTTATATGAATTAATGAATTATTGGTTTGTTATTTAAGTTACAAATCTAAAGATACAGCTCTTTTAGAGAACTGCGAAACTAGTTTACCTCTTTTAGAGAAAAAGGAAAATTACAGCTCTGCCTATATAAGGTAAAGTTTGCATGCATCTGCCATTCTGCCTTACACTAAGCTAAATAAAAATAAGAGGATACAAATCTCATCACCCGTCGCAAAGCAAAACCAGTTGTGATCTAAAGATATTGAACCAGCAAGAAACATTAGAGCACACACTCTAGAGGAAGTATAGAAACAACAATTGTGATCTCATCTCACCTAGATTTCAAGGAACATTCATCACTTGGATCGACTGCAACATGTCTGAAACAGCTATGACAAGATCGCCGGATTTGATCATTCCTCTGGCCTTCAGCAATGAGAATGTTTTATTGAGGTCGCTTTCCATATCATCAGAGAAGTTCAAGCGGAATGGTATCAGTCCCCACTGTAGGTTCAGACGTCTCCGCACAGATGTTGAGGTAGTGAACGCAAAGATTGGGCAGTCAGGTCGGCATCTAGACAGGAGTGATGCCATGTGGCCTGTCTTTGTATATACAAAAAGTGCATCCACCTCTAGGTTATTAGCTGCGGAAAAAAAAAACAAAAAAACAAAAATGATTTATCAACTTCTTCCGAAAGGAGTTTCAAGTGGTAACTTAAGCCAGAAATGAGACTTAAAATATCCTCAAGGGAAGAACCCCACTAAGATTGCTTGCAATCAAGGTTCGAAAACTCGGTGTGCGGTGTGAGGCGGTCCCTCGCGTGAGGCCTCGACAGCCTCGAGGCGGTCGAGGCGACAGCCTCAATCCGAACACGAAAAAAACTAAAAGCAATAAATAATCTACAACTAATACATAAAAGAATCTATCAAAATTAAACAAAATGAAATATAATAAAATAAGTTCATGAAATAAAATGACCGCTAATCTCTGAATAGGCTATTATTTGTGTTTAATAGCATAAAATATGGGTATGAAGTGTCATCCTTCAAAAGGTCATCATCATATATAATTTCTATCATAAATAAATTTATTTATAATAAATTATAATTAATAAATATATATAATAGTGAATGATTATTTTTAGTGATAATTATTTTGCCATTTTCGGCTAAGCATTGAGGTCGAGCTACTCTGTTAATATGGTTAACAATACTGCAAATTTTATTTTCTGTACCTTTTTAGTCTATAAAGAAGCTCAAGTTGAGACTCTTTGTCCCTACTTTCAGTTTCCTTATATTTATTTTTATTTTTCTTTTAAAAATAATGACTTCACAGCTTTTGGGTTGAGGCGTCCGCCTCAAACCGCCTCAAGCCGCCTCGACTCGAGGCGTCATGAGGCGGGCCGCCTCAGGCCTTTGAGGCGGTCCTATTGAAAACTCGGTTTGAGGCGACAGCCTTGACGCGCCATAGCTGCGAGGCGGCGCCTCGAGGCGCCTCAGATGGAGTTTTTAAACTATGCTTGCAATAGCACGTCATCGAGAAAAAAAATGGGAAAAATCACTGAATCCAGCGATAGAAACTAAAGGCAACGTATACTTACCCATCTTGGCAGCATAAGTACAAATCTCTTCTGAAATACTGTCTGCAAAAGAAGATCCTACATCTGGGAGTTCCATAGCTTCATGGCGTTTCTCTTCCCTCCACCACCTCTCAATTCTCAAACTGACACTCCTGAGAACAGTCAATGCCTTCTCTGGGAACTGGCCCATGGCCGACTCACCGGATAGCATCAAAGCATCTGCTCTCTGTCTAACTGCTTCAGAAACATCAGCTACTTCAGCTCTGGTTGGTGTAGGGTACTCAATCATAGATTCAAGCAACTGTGAGGCAACGATAACTGGCTTATTCAGCTGCCTGCATATTTGAACGATCTTTTGCTGGGCTGATGGAACCTGTTCCAATGGTATCTGAGCACCCAAATCTCCTCTGGCAACCATAGCTCCATCCGATGCTAGAATGATCTCTTCCAAGTTCCTCAAAGAGTCAATACTCTCAATCTTTGCAATGACAGCTATATCACTGCAACATAGCACATAAATACTTGTTAGCCATGGATATAATATAACAACATGTAATATGTTACGTAACCACTTTGGAAGATTTTTAATATCATGGCAGCTACAGTAATAGAAGCAATTAAAAGAGGATAAAATCAAAGCAGGTCAACTTAAAGATGCAACAAATGATTACATCATTTTTTTTTGTCACTAATTCTAGTGATAGCAGTAACAGACATCAAGGTAATTGTGTCGGAGAAATAACATGCAGATGGAACTGATAACGCAATGCTGTAGAAGAAATCATGATATAGCATGAATATGAGCAATGGCAATTGTGCAGAATATATAAGCTACAATGATATGTATATGAAAGAATTATTACCTATCACGAGAACGGGCAGCAATATAGCTCTTTAGATGATTAATCACTTCAGCAGACTTGACAAATGAAATTGCAATAAAATCAACGCCCTCTGCGATTCCAAAATCAATGTCCAACCAATCCTGTAGATTAAAGAAGTCCACACATGAGAGCTGTTGAAAATATGACTTGAATAGTGCCATGTGTAGACACATTTACAGTAACTTAACAATATGCAAACCGACCATTTTCTGAAGTCAAATATCATCAAACAACCTAGCCAATTTAGTAGCCAAAGGAAAATAGCCATGGAGTGATGAAGTTGACCATTGTGAGGACAATTGAAGTTGTTCACACAGCATAGAGTAGTGCAATATAGATAAATACTTGTAGGAACTATTTGTGGGATTGTGTGATGTTGTGTGGGAAATTTGGCTAGTAATTGGGGTTTGGGTGTGAGATGAAATTAACTAGAGTGTAGTTGTAACAATTTACACACAGTGAATTTTTTATCTCGTCATCCTTGGCCGCCATGGTTTTTCTCTGGTAGAGGAGTTTTTTGTGTCGCGGCTGGTGTTATTCTCCATCTTTATTTTATTTATTACTTGTTTGATAAATGTGGAGATCTTGGGTGGGAACTGAAAAATCCCAACAAGGCCATAGAAAAAAGCAGCCTTTAACGTTTTCTGTAGGTAAAAATCAAACCAATTTTCGTGAACCTTATTGACATCATAATTATGATGCATACCAAAAATGCAATAATGACTTAAGAATTCACAAAGAAGAAAACTTCTTAAATAATGATTGTTCTAAGCTAACAGATGTGACTAATTACCAAACTATTTTGATCTCACTAACAATTAAATTTAAGCATGGTAATTTAATTTGGAGAAACTGAATTAAGTTTTCTTGGTACTAAATGCTAGATATCATGTTAAAAATAGTTGTTGCAGCCACTTTATGCTTTTACCTATCATGTTCCTTGAGGCAACATAAAAGTTTTGATATCTATAGCACATTTCGGGTCTTCTAGAACTTGATAGTCAGTTAAAAGTTGCAGGCTCTCCGCAGATATTCGCATGGTTAGCCCTTTGTACTATTTTTCTACCCTACCTCATGCATCAAACAAAAATAAAAGACTAAAATATAGCACAACTATAGCAGGAAAGAAAATCAAACCTTAGAAGAAATCGTGGGGAGCATAGCATTACGCTCTCGTACAAGACTGCCATCTCTCCAGAAAGTCAAATTAGCTCGTGGTAACAACAGTCCAGGATCAGTGCAATGGCATTTGACATCAGGACCAATCTTCTCTATCACCTCAAACCTCACCATTCCACCATCCACAAGGAGTTCATCTCCAACTTTCACATCTGTACCACAAGAAATGTCAGATATAACTAAATTGATCAATCAACATAACCACCCACATTAATATTAAAAAAGAAGTACGAAGATCGTCAATCATAAATGTAATTACCTTCAGCAAATCCATCATAGTTGACAGTGATGGTTCGTTCTGGGCGAGGTGCATCAAAAGCTCTAACACTAAAAGTCCAGATCTCACCATCCTGCATATTAAATAAACTGATTACCATTAGTACTGTTTCTCGTGAACTAGGCCTTGCCAAATAATGCAAGGTTTGAGCTTTCTCCTGCTTTCATCAAAATGTTCCGAGCTTGCCTCCATTTTCAAATCAATGAAAAAGCTCGAACTTGGCATCCATTTAGGGTGCATTTGGTATTGTTGTTGGGTTGTTGTAGCCTAGAAGCTATAGCTCTAGCGTGTTTGACAAATGCTTACAGCTGTGAATTGGAAGCTACCATGATTTTATCCCTTACTTATTTGATGAAAAACCTATAATATATTTACTGTTTTTGTCAAAATTATTATGTAAGTCATTTTTACGAAACAGTTTCAACTTTATTTCACAGCTACCCTTGCTCATTGAGCACAAAACCCAGACTGCATGCAGTTAACAATAGCACATTTTATATTTGTGCAGAACTTCAATATAAATTCGCTGGGTCCGGGCTGGGATAGTGGCACCCGTCCATAACCAGTTCGGAAAAGTGCTCATGCTGGAGTGAGCATCCCCGCTCAGTGATCAGTCCACTAATTCACACAAATCCGAAAAAGTTATCACGGACGAGACACATGCAGGGAAGGAGTGGGACTTCATCAAATCAATCAGATTCAAGCTCGAGAGCTTTCAAATCTGTTTCAACCGCAGCCCTAGCTAAACTCCATAGCTCCATTTAGCTAGTGCTCAACTCAGTTGTATCGTTAGCATTGCAAAATCATTCAACCCCAACAATTTTCAAATTTATACAAACTACAACTCTCATTTCTTAACCACTTCTAATTTATTACACAATCCATATAATAAAACCTGATAAACCAGAATCTCATTGCAAGCTTAAGTTTTAAAATATAAAATTAAATCCATAATAATAGTCACCATTAATAAAACATGAAAAAATTAAAATTTTACCTCAGCTTTGGCCGATGGGGCGCCGCCGAGATCGCCCATGTGAATCTCACTACCTTCAGTATCCATCATAATCGCAACGGCAAATCCCTTCTCTTCATTCAACCTCCTAACGCGCTCGATCACGCGTCTATGCCACTCGCGCGTGCCGTGACACATATTAATTCTAGCCACGTTCATCCCGCCAACCGCCAACGCCTCCAGCTGCTCGAACCCGCACGTGGCCGGCCCGATTGTGCACACGAGCTTCGTCCTTCTCGTGCTCCTGAATCCATTCTCCTTCAACTCCACCTCCGTCACGGAATCCACTTCGATCGACGACGAATCCGTAGAACTCGCCGGCCTCTGCGTTACGTGTGATAGAATATCGGCCGTTCCATTACCGGCGGTAATAACTTTCGGATCTAACGACGAAGAAGACGATGACGTGTTCGCTTTGATTGTAAAAAAACGTCGTTTGGTTGTGACCGGGAACCGGCGATTGGAGGTTGAGAGAGAGGAGTGCTTGTTGGGGAGAGTAATGTTGGAGGAGGATGGAGTGAAGAAGTGAAGAGACTGCGACATGGTGACCGGCGTTTTCCGGTAATCGATAAGTGCACGACTGTCAGGTGAGAGAAATGAATGAACTGTTTAACTTTAATTGAAGAAGGCTTTAAATAGAGAGAGTGGCGGATATTGCAAAGGAGAGGAAGCGAAGTTTTTGTTGAGCTTCGGGCCTGTCGCCAAGGCTCTGTGAGTAGAGAAAAGACACGCCGTTTGCAGCTGCTAAAATGTATACTTGATCCAGTGTACTCGGGTTTAGGACTTTGATTGCGTGCTTGTTTTTTAATTGGTTGAAAGTAATATATCATAAATCCAATAATAATTTAATAATATATTATCACGTGTTAAAATATTAAAAAAAAATTATCAAATAAATAATTATTATAATTAATACAATTACATCTAATGTGTATTATTCATTCATACTAAAAAATTATTTGAAAAAGGTATTCACTTATGAGGAAAAATTATTATACAGTATTGATACCATTACTTTGTTCTCCTATAATTTAAAGGCATGCACGTCTATGGTATCTCCTTATATTAGCATCGGAAGAGTAAAAAATTGGAATAATTGACATTGAATTTTAAAAAGGTGTTGGTGTATGTGTGTGGTAAAAGAAGAATACTTATTATCTTGTTGGGCTTGGTCTCCATAAAGTCCAATTGGATTTTAGGTTTTGATGACTATGTGTTTTATTTAGGCCACCACAAACGTTCAATTTTGGTTAAGATCTCCTTAACCCTTGTATATTTATTGTCTGTTTTAGGAATCTAGAATGCAAAATGCTTCTAATTATTTTTTGGACCATTGTCAATTTTCCAACCCCCTCTATTTAGATGCTTATCGGCTTATATAAGAGATTTTAGGTGGAGGTGTCAATTAGGGATGGCAATGGGCCGGGTCCGATTTTTTAATTATAAAAAATTATAAATTAAAAAAATTTATTATATAAATATATATTTTATAAATTAAAATATTTAATTATTATCTTACAAAAAATTATAAGAAAAATTAAAATTTTTTATAATAAAAAATTATAAATATAAAAATTTATTATATAAATATATATATTTTATAAATTAAAATATTTATTTTTTTATTTTAAGCCCGGGCCCGAGCCCGAGCCGGGCTCGAATTTTAAGGCCCGGTCTGGGACTTTCGTATCCCGAGCCAGGCCAAAGCCAGGCAGGGCCGGGCTTCGGGCTAAACTGCCACCCTTAGTGTCAATGGACGTGTCCATCGATGGACTGGTGACTTGTCTACATGGTATACATCTCTTTTAGTACATGCTGGAATATGAGGTGTCATAACACATGTCGTTATGCATGTTAAATTAATCTTGCATGTTAAAGTAAGTGAATCATTATTTTATGTAATCTCGGACAAAGATATATTGTGACATCATAATCTTGGGCATAAATATATATGACGTTCACGACTTCTGGGGCATTTTTGGGTACTCCGAAATACTCTGATATATTCAGGGATATCCTAGAAGTTGTGATATTTAAGATAGGAATACTTCAAGTGTTCTCTTAGTTGTTCTGGGGTACAAACCTCTCTTGAGTTTTGGGTCGGTGTGTACCGGATTATATGTGAGTTTTGGGAGTTATTTCCTTTCCGAAGTATAATGATTCCAGAGTGATGTTACTTCGGAGTGACGTTACTCCAGAATTTCAGTAAGCTCGTTCTGGTTTAATCGAGTGTGTCCGGATATTTTATAGATTTCGGGGTAGTATTACTTTGGAATTGAACTCAGGTTATGTCCGAGATTGTTATCCCCAAAGTTGGTTTCCAACTCCTCTTGTCTACTAGTAAAACTGTACCATGACAGGTGTTACCAATCTACTGGACCTTTGTCTATTTACAGTTCCACTGAGGAAGCTTGTTGAGGAATGATTCATTTATTTGTCGACATGTATCCCTAATAACAGGGCTATTTTTAGGCATCTACAACCATTCTCTCATCATACCGTTTATTCGAAATAGACGGTGCTTAGGATGAGGACACATGTCACAACGTATCATTTACCGGGCTCCCAAATGTTTCTATTTTTGACGTCTTATTGATGAGTGGTATTTATATCACTATTTCCCACTCATTTAACTTAATATTTTGTATAGTTTCTTGAGTTTTATGAACGTTTTGATGTGTTTTATTGTTATCTTGCAGATAAATAAAGTTTGGACAACACTGGAGGCAATTTGGGGCAAAACCGGACAAAAATGCGTCAACAGGGATATTTTCGTCTTTTGCGCGTCGCGCCGCCCAGACATTCCGCGTCGCGACGCCCAACGTAAGCCGAATCTGCTAACGTGCGCCTGGTCAACGGTCAACAATTTGAGAAGTTTTGACTTTGCTAAAATGCGCCGTGCCACGTGTCACCATCACATCCCATCTGCTAACATGCGCCGTGCCACGTGTCATCATCATATGCTGCCGACACTCAGACTTGACACGTGTCGCCTCGTCATCAGCCACATCATCGGTCAACAAGTCAACCTTGCCACGTGTCATGCCACATCATCGTCCACGTCAGCAGGTCAACCGAGTCAACTTGCCACGTCAGCCTCAGCCAATTACAACTTGACACGTGTCGCCACGTGTCGCAATCCTATTGTGCCGACAAGTGAACAGTCAGCCGCCATGCCACGTCATGCCACGTCATCGCCATGTCAGCATGACGTCATCAATGACGTCATCACAATCATTGAGTCTTAGCCGCCTTGACACGTGTCGCATGTACAGTCAGCCGCCTTGCTACGTGTCGCCGTATCATTGTGCCACGTCGACAAATTGCGCGTCGCGACTCTGAGTGACTTGGCGTCGCGACGCGCGAACAGTTCCTGAACAGTAAAAATTTTTGCTATAAATAGGCCGCGAATTTTCAGTTTTTAACCACATTTCTCTCTCTTGATTTCTCTCTCTAGAGAGAGTTTCTCTCTCTAGAATTTTTATTTTTATTTTTTTATTTATTTTTAGTTTTGTAAATAATTTAATTACTTTTTGTAATAATAGTAATTTAATTTTTACTTTTTACTTTTTACAGTTTTTACTATTCACCATGTTGAAGTAACTTTTTCAGCTATGGTGAAAGGTAATTCTTCTACTATTGCTATTTAGATTAATCTCCCTTAAAAATAATATATTCACTATTTAAAATATTGACTTAATAAGGAATACCGCTATATTGGTCGGTTGGTAATTCATTCTTAATCTGGTTTAAACCTGACTAATCAAGGATACCGCCAGACTGGTCGGTTGGTAAATTTATTTTTGGTTCCGCCTTAATGGCTGGTTGGACTTAATTTGACTTAATCAGGATACCGCCAGACTGGTCGGTTGGTAAATTTATCACAAGTTTATATATTATTTTATGGGAGATATCTAAATTAGTAGTAGTAAAAGTAATTCATTTTACCTTAGCATTTTATTTTATTGTAATTTACTTTTCAGCTTTTTACTTTATGTCTTTTACTTTTATTGAATTTACTAGTCCTAATTATGTGTTAGTTAATTAGAGGTTGTGATGACTTTTAATATCACCGGTTTATAAGGGATTATTTTATAGTTGGGTAATTTAAAGGTTTATTTATTAAGTCTTAAGCTTAATGCTTCTTGTTGTCTGATCACAATAAGATTGATATGGTAAATCTAAAATGAACTAGACATAGGGATTTTAGGTTTCAGCCTTAGATTTAATAGCCCACGATCTTCCTTGAGGATAGATAACCTTTAATAGATTTCCTTACAGGATAGGAATATACCTGTCGGGCGGGGGGGGGTAGCCATAATTGGAATTTAGACTTAATGAATCCAGGTAATGTGGTTGACATAGGAATATGGTTCAATTGGGTTATACTGGGTATTGTAATTGACCATCGGAAGAGGCTTTTACATAATTTAGTATTCCAGGTTAGTAAACTGATTTATTACACAAACATAAAATAATCACTTCATCTTTTAAATGATATTAAAAGAATTCACAACCTTAATATCTTTTTATCTGTTATTTTCCTTAGTATTTTCTTTATCTTTTTATTTATTTATTTTGTAAAATCTTCAATCAACCAAATCAATCAAGCAATCAATTCTATTCTCCCTTTAATTAGATATTTGTAAATAAATAGATTCAATAATTAATAACAACAGTAGGAATTAAGTCCTCGTGGGATCGATATTTTTATACTACTTGAACGATACGTGCGCTTGCGTTATACGTGTGTGTTTACGCCGGTCAAGTTTTTGGCGCCGTTGCCGGGGACTTATATTTCTTGAGTTATTAATTTTGAAGCTATCTTATTTACTTGTATCTAATTTTCTTTATTTTTATCTGTAATTTTTATTTCTTTCTTTTGATTTCAGGTGACTTAAAATGGAACATTACTGGGAGATTGAAAGATTACGTGCTTTACAAGAAGATACACCCCACATCTGGGAGCAACAGTCCGGTTTTCTGAGGCCTGTTGTCGAGCCCAATGATTATCACTGGATGCTAGAACTAAGCAATACTACATTTGTTCAACAGAACTCAATGTGGAGATGTGACATATGTAATGGTGACCACCCGAGCAATTATTGCGAATACAACTACCATCCAGGGTGGCAGAACTATCAAGATCCTTCATGGTACGAAGAACCATCACATTTCACAGAATCACATTTTCCATCTTATCCACCATCTTCCTTCGATCCTTATCAAGAACCAGAACCATCCGAGGAAGATCAATTGATTCACATGTTCAAAGAACAGATAGCTCAATTTGATGCACAAGTTCAGAGTAACATAGAATCCATACAGAGAATGACAGATCAGATCAGACAATTCACAGAAAACCAGAATTATATACCTCAAGAACCAGATTCAGATGACACTGATGAAGCCTTCAAGTACCAATCATTTCAAAATGACACTTCAACAGAGGAGGAGGCTGAGCAGTATCAACAACCAGATGTATCAGTTCAGGAACTTGAACCGGCAAAGTCTCGATTTGATTTTATTTTTCAGATTCTGACGATGATGAAGCTGAAATATTTGTACCAACTGCATCAAAAATTGAGGATGGAATTCTGTATCCTCAAAATGAAGATCTTGGAGATTCCATTTCACAAATGTTTGAAGAAGATCAACTTGAGCCAATCATTTCACCCGAATCAGAGGATGAAGACCTAATGTCTGACTCATCTTTTCATCCTCAGGTGGAGCAAGAAACAGAGCAAGTGGAGGAGCAATTGTCTGACCTTAATAAAAAATCCAGAGCATTCAGGAAAAACATCGCTGTTTTGGGGACTACAATTCAAAGATATCACCCAGAAGCTTGACAGAATGGAATTTCCATTCCAAGTCAAGCACCATACGAGACCTCCTGATTTTCTTTCTTTCTTTGCAGGAACCACTGGAGCAACAAAAGTTAAAAAGGTGGCACGAGCACTGAAAAAGACAAAACTCTTTTTGCCACTTTACCGTTGGAAGAGACCCTTCAAAAGCAACGCTCACGGGAATGTCTTTAATCGGACATCCAAAACGACATTGAAACCTCCTTAACAGATAGATTTCAGTCACGTCTGGCTGAAGACGAAAAATTCAGCGCTAGCAGGGAGGCAACCCATGCAATTTTGTTGTAATTTATTTTTCATATTTTGTGTGAACTTTTTAATTTTGTGTGTTAGTTTTGCAGGAAAAATAAAAACGGAATTTTTCAGGACAAAGCAAGCCAGTGCAAGCGGGATTTTCAAAATAAAAATTTGACAAAATCACGAAGATACAAAGTTGATCCAGGAGACGGCCAAGTAACGAGACATCTTTTGAGACGCGTCCCTATGGATTTATCCGTCGCAAGACATGATTTTGCCAAAAAAAAAAAAAAAAAATTCAGCGTCGCGACGCTGACACTCGAAATCAGAGACATAAGCAGAGGCATTGGCCAGATCTCCTTTCACTCTTCATCTTCTTCATCCTCAACCACCGAGCCTTTGACTGAGTACCACCACTGCCAGCCACTCATTCGGCCAAGTCACAATCCGAGCACACACAACACCACAAGCTTCGCCGAACACCGCCGCTGCCAAGCCCTTCGCCACAAAAGCCGAAACCACCCAGATCTCACCATTTTCTCTCAAATCTCCACCACCACCGAAACCGCCAAGAGTCTTCACCAACCAAGATCCAGCCACCACAAGCCGAGATCCACACCGTGAGCTACCACCGCGAGCCACCCTTGCCATGACTCCACCGCGAGCCAACGAACCAAATCGGCTTTCCATCGACCAAACAGCAGCCAAAACCAGAAGCCATCACCCGAGAAGCTTTGGACCACCACTGAACCGAAACCTTCATCCACCACCGTGAGACATCGCCGGAAGTCATCACCTGCAACCAAACCGAGACTGCAACCATCTCGCCTGAACTGCACCACCACAGCCGAGACACACAAACCCGAAACCAAGAGAAGCCGTGACCAACCCACTGCCGTCCAACAACCAAAGACCAGAAATCCAAGCCAAAACCAACAGAGCCGAAAGAACCCACTTCTGCCAAAATCAGAATTTGAAAGTAACGGTAATAATTTGATAAATTTGATTTGGTAATTGGTAAATTAATTTGGTAATTAGGTTTGAATTGTGGTGTGTTTGATTTGGGAATTTTGAATTACGAAGGGTTGGATTGTGGATTAATTTGATTCGTAGATTGTGGGGGCGAAGAGTTGAATGGAGGTGTTTGTGGCATTTGATAGATTTAGGTTGTGTTGGATAATCAAGAATTCAGGGGAGACTCTGCCCGTTTTTTCTGAAAAATACCAAAGTTGGGATTTGATTGGTGATAATTTTTTAGGGTGAATTTTGGGGAAAGTTTGAGTTTTTAGAGGTGATTCTGCCAAAATTTTAATGAAAAATGGTCAAATAACAATCGTGGTAAGAATCGTAATTTGGACATAAATCTTAATCGGTAATTTTTCCTGTAAAATTTCAGCTGATCAGGTATTACCTTCTAACTCTTCTTCTACTGTTTAAGACATTGGGGACAATGTCTCATTTAGGTTTGGGGGAGGGAATTAGTTGATTAATACCTTGTTTAATATCTTGTTTTAGTAGTATGTTTTTTTTTATTTTTAGTCTAAAATTTTTCGAAAAATACAAAAAAATTGAAAATTTTTCAAAAATTACAAAAATATTTTGCATTTTTTGTTTTTATTTTGACTAAAAAGGTGAAATTGGTAAAAGGTAGCTGAGTAAGGAGTTTCCACTCCTGATACGTATCTCAACCCACCTATTTCGAAACAGGTTAATTTTTGTTTATTTCATTTTGAATTATTTAATTTGTGAATTCTTCTTAACACTAACTAAAATGAATCTTCTTATGTTCAGTTGACAGGTATTATGAACTTACATGGAAACATACGGACATGAGCTAAAAATTGAAAAGTTTGTAATATTCCGTGCTATAGTTTAATTGGAGAAAGCATCTCTAAATAGTGATGGAGTAAAAAAAAAAAAAAAAAAAAAAAAAAAAAAAAAAAAAAACGTCCGAGATCCGAGTTATTAAGTCTGTAAGGGTGTTTTAATACCTAGTGCCCAAAACCAACTGGTTTGGGAGTCATTGGCCCAAAGCTCGTTACATGGATCGAAGATGCCTGCAAAATATATATATATATATATATATCTGAAGTCTGAGTAATTAAGTTCGTAGGGGTGTCTTAACACCTGGTGCCCTAAAGCCAACTGGTTTGGGACCCACCGACCCAAAGCTCGCTACATAGACGGAAGGTATTGTATAAAAATAAAAAATAGAGAAAAATCAAAAGAAAAAAATCAGAAAAAATCAGAAAATTATTCCATTGCAACAAAAAGGTGTGAAATCTGATAGAACTTTAGGACAAAAATATTACTCTCTTATCAACTGCACTTATGACTGTTGTGGGCAAAAATGAGTTGATTAATATTCTGTTGGCTGTGTATGTGGAGAATGGCAAAAATAAACGGAGAATTTACTTATTCAGTAATTTAGAAAGAAACAAAACAACTAGTAACTTGGAGTAGAATTTTCACCTGATTAGTCACTAACTTTCTTTATTCTCTTTTCGCTTGTCTTTTTGTTTTTGTGTGCATTAGTTTTACTAACTTTTTACTTTTGTAAAATGTTTGTGGGTATCATTGCTGTAAGCCCTCACGAGACTACACTCGTCCACTAGGGACACCTAGGGGTTTAAAGGCTTGTTGCATATGCTAAATGCAACCGTGATCCCTACGAAAGTGGCTTAATTAAATTTTGTTATGTTATTTTTATTTTGTATTTTGCTCGAGGACTAGCAAAATGTTAGGTTTGGGGGTGTGATGAGTGGTATTTATATCACTATTTCCCACTCATTTAACTTAATATTTTGTATAGTTTCTTGAGTTTTATGAACGTTTTGATGTGTTTAATTGTTATCTTGCAGATAAATAAAGTTTGGACAACACTGGAGGCAATTTGGGGCAAAACCGGACAAAAATGCGTCAACAGGGATATTTTCGTCTTTTGCGCGTCGCGCCGCCCAGACATTCCGCGTCGCGACGCCCAGCGTGAGCCGAATCTGCTAACGTGCGCCTGGTCAACGGTCAACAATTTGAGAAGTTTTGACTTTGCTAAAATGCGCCGTGCCACGTGTCACCATCACATCCCATCTGCTAACATGCGCCGTGCCACGTGTCATCATCATATGCTGCCGACACTCAGACTTGACACGTGTCGCCTCGTCATCAGCCACATCATCGGTCAACAAGTCAACCTTGCCACGTGTCATGGCACATCATCGTCCACGTCAGCAGGTCAACCGAGTCAACTTGCCACGTCAGCCTCAACCAATTACAACTTGACACGTGTCGCCACGTGTCGCAATCCTATTGTGCCGACAAGTGAACAGTCAGCCGCCATGCCACGTCATGCCACGTCATCGCCATGTCAGCATGACGTCATCAATGACGTCATCACAATCATTGAGTCTTAGCCGCCTTGACACGTGTCGCATGTACAGTCAGCCGCCTTGCTACGTGTCGCCGTATCATTGTGCCACGTCGATAAATTGCGCGTCGCGACGCTGAGTGACTTGGCGTCGCGACGCGCGACAGTTCCTGAACAGTAAAAATTTTTTGCTATAAATAGGCCGCGAATTTCAGTTTTTAACCACCTTTCTCTCTCTTGATTTCTCTCTCTAGAGAGAGTTTCTCTCTCTAGAATTTTATTTTTATTTTTTTATTTATTTTTAGTTTTGTAAATAATTTAATTACTTTTTGTAATAATAGTAATTTAATTTTTACTTTTTACTTTTTACAGTTTTTACTATTCACCATGTTGAAGTAACTTTTTCAGCTATGGTGAAAGGTAATTCTTCTACTATTGCTATTTAGATTAATCTCCCTTAAAAATAATATATTCACTATTTAAAATATTGACTTAATAAGGATACCGCTATATTGGTCGGTTGGTAATTCATTCTTAATCTGGTTTAAACCTGACTAATCAGGATACCGCCAGACTGGTCGGTTGGTAAATTTATTTTTGGTTCCGCCTTAATGGCTGGTTGGACTTAATTTGACTTAATCAGGATACCGCCAGACTGGTCGGTTGGTAAATTTATCACAAGTTTATATATTATTTTATGGGAGATATCTAAATTAGTAGTAGTAAAAGTAATTCATTTTACCTTAGCATTTTATTTTATTGTAATTTACTTTTCAGCTTTTTACTTTTTATCTTTTACTTTTATGAATTTACTAGTCCTAATTATGTGTTAGTTAATTAGAGGTTGTGATGACTTTTAATATCACCGGTTTATAAGGGATTATTTTATAGTTGGGTAATTTAAAGGTTTATTTATTAAGTCTTAAGCTTAATGCTTCTTGTTGTCTGATCACCAATAAGATTGATATGGTAAATCTAAAATGAACTAGACATAGGGATTTTAGGTTTCAGCCTTAGACTTAATAGCCCACGATCTTCCTTGAGGATAGATAACCCTTTAATAGATTTCCTTACAGGATAGGAATATACCTGTCGGGCGGGGGTAGCCATAATTGGAATTTAGACTTAATGAATCAGGTAATGTGGTTGACATAGGAATATGGTTCAATTGGGTTATACTGGGTATTTGTATTGACCATCGGAGAGAGGCTTTTACATAATTTAGTGTTCCAGGTTAGTAAACTGATTTATTACACCAACATAAAATAATCACTTCATCTTTTAAATGATATTAAAAGAATTCACAACCTTAATATCTTTTATCTGTTATTTTCCTTAGTATTTTCTTTTATCTTTTATTTATTTATTTTGTAAAATCTTCAATCAACCAAATCAATCAAGCAATCAATTCTATTCTCCCTTTAATTAGATATTTGTAAATAAATAGATTCAATAATTAATAACAACAGTAGGAATTAAGTCCTCGTGGGATCGATATTTTTATACTACTTGAACGATACGTGCGCTTGCGTTATACGTGTGTGTTTACGCCGGTCACTTATCAATGTGATGGACGTCTAATAATGAAGGTAATTAAAATTGACATAATTTTTGAAGAGTCACTACTCAAAAGTGCCTATTATAAACAGGCAAAGGGTTCTCATTCAAACCCTTATTGATTTTTATATTCCTATTCATTGAAAAAACTTTCTTCAACTTTTTCCTTTTTCTTTCTGTCAAGAGTTCTAACTTCTATTGTAAAAATAGTGTCCTCCAGCTTCAAAACTAAATCTCTTGAAGAAGTTCTGGATCAGTTGAACCTTTCTGCTACAGTGGAGGTGGAGGAGTATATCAGGGATTTATACAACCCTCAAGACATTAGGGAAGATGAAATTTTGATTTTTAGGCAACAAGTTCAATTTCTGACCTTCCTTATTCATCCCCTGATTTTGGAGTTTTTTTCCTTGATTAATGTATCTCCCCTTCAAATAAACCCTTATATATTGATGGGATTACAAGCCCTTGGGGCTTTGAACATGTTATTGACGGCTGATTTTCGTTCCAGGGGCAGTTTCGAGATAACTCCCTCAGACAACCTTCCTTCAACCTTTAATTTGTTTGGTTTAGGGATGACCAAAAATAAATTTAGTAAAAGATGAAACAGCGCACAAGTTGACAATGGAGTTTTAACGTGGTTCGGCGGAGCGAATCCGACCTACGTCCACGGGCACAAAATGATGAGGGTTGTTTTTACTACCAATAGCTGACTCGGCCAATGATGAGCGGAAAATATATCAATATTTACCACCCATTTAACTTAATATTTTGTTTAGTTTCTCGGGTTTGATGAACGTTTTGATGTGTTTTAGTTTATTTTGCAGATAAAATAATATCGGGTCTCAATGAAATCATTTAGGATGAAATATGGGTCAAATAAGGGCAATTATTAGACTTGATATTTTAATTTTGGAGATTGGAAACTTGAAATGACGTTTTTGACAAAGTGCAGTTTTGGAAATTACAGTTTTGCACATCTGTCATATTTTGGGCATAACGTTTTACTCCGATATCGGATTGAGCTGATTCAAGTGCCAGATTAAATAAGACTCAAAGATCTATAACTTTGAAAGACAAAATATTTTCGAATTCTGAAGATTTCATGACCGAAATTGATGAACCATCCAGAATGTGTGTGTGTAATTATTAAAGTCATTTCAATCATTTTCAAAGCAAAAAAATAAATTAATAAATAAATAAATAATAAAATTATCAAATCATCACCAAACTGTTGGACAATTATGACCTATAGCGTCACTATTTGTACAGATCATTGTGTTGTTGTACAAATTAACTATGTGACAAAAGAGATTGCACTCTTATCATTTGTTATTAGATCACCTAGATGTATAAATGATAGGAGGTCCCTGTGATTTGTTCCTGGACCGAGAATGATATGAGACAGTATCAGTCCACGAAGGATAAATCATTAAATATCCCTAGTCAGAGTATTATCGAGATTAGACATCGATAATGCGTAAAAGACTAGTATTACACTTTTGCGCGTTGTGAGGGCACAACGGCATAGTTATCATATATTTAGGTATAGCATACTCATGCAAGTGTAATAGGAGGTTGTGTTTTACCGATGGTACGGGAAACAACTTCACTCTGGATAGACCCCCTCGGAATTCCATTGGTAGTATGACTATGTGTCTATGGAAGTCCGAAATCAGGGTAGGTGTATTTGGTCTTAACCTGAGACTTGCACCGCTAATACTTGCGACAATCAATATACTTTGGTTGCGGTCGTCCAGAGCTTTAACAGGTTCTGTGTACGTCAATGATGGGTATATTGAGAATCGTAGTGTGTTGGGTGTGATGTCAAGACGGAAGTATCACTCCAGTCATAGTGGAGATGATGGTCACGTAGGATACGAGACTGGTTCTCTTAAATACTGCAGCTATCGGGATATTATGACAAGGTCATGTTTATCCGATTATAGAGACTAGTCACCAGACATCCGACATGTGCTTCGTATGGGGCAGACACAATTCCAGCCCCAGGTCTAGCACGTGATCATCCAATACTGGACAGAAATATGCAATAATATGTATACTACGCCTGATATATATCCTTTATTCCTGTAAAGATATTTCTGGAGAATTGGGTAGGCATGGCGCTTTGCTAGAAGCCAACCTTGTCTTGTAAATCGGTAAAATGTAGTACTTGGTACTTACGTGTTCGGATAGTCCGACGACCGAATTTACTGCCAATATTTCTGGGGATCTCATTGGTCGCTTCCCAAAGATTCACCGATGACGTATGACTCGCACTCTAAATTAATCCGGGATTAATTAGAAGAGAAAGAAAATTAATCTGGGATTAATTGCGGAGATATTTTATCTGGGATAAAATATCATTTAAAGAGAGATAACGATTGGATTAATTGCGAAGATATTTTATCTAGGATAAAATATCATTTAAAGAGAGATAACGATTAATTTGGATTAATCGATTAATTAATATATTTGATATATTAAACGAAATTGGATTTCGACACGGAATTAAAATTAGATTTTAATTCGGGCGAACGAATTAATTTAGAATTAATTCGTTAGCGACGTGAATAGTAATTATGTTAGGCCATGATTGTTTAATTAAATTAGATTTAATTGCGCGCAACAGAAAATTCGTTAATTTGGAATTAGCGAACCCGAGCCCGGGATTATTTGCGAGTGCATTCACATTTCGAATTCGAGTGCGGCACGCAAGTCAAATCAAGCGTCAAATCGCTAGTCGCATCTAGCGTCACATCATTCGTCAATCAAGTGATGGATGTCTTTCACTTTGAGTGATTGACGCAAGTCACTATTCATGATTGATGGATTGATGTGAGTTGATGTTGGTGGTTGGAGCATTTATGGCTTGACTTTTGAAAGAGAAAAATAGGTATATGTTTATTTGTTTTTAGAAAACAAAAAGGATATTACACTTTTTCATCTCTCTCACACATCTCTCTCCCCTCTCTTTCTTCTTCTCTCCACACGCCCAAGGGGCCGTGAAAACCTACTGGTTTGGTTACTGCCGAGCAGTGAAGGGAAGCCAAGAGTCGCGATTTTGTGGCAAAATCGGGAGTGCTAGCACACTACGAAGTCATGCGAAGGTGATAGGGAAGTCCACTCATGAGCCGGGAATCAAATGACGAAGCTTGGAGCTTGACGAAGTTGATTGAAGCCGAAAATGGAGATGAGCAAAATGCTCACTGCCGTGAACTGCAGAGGCAGAAAATGAAATTTTTGTTGCCTCTCGCGTCACTCAACCGCTCGATGTGAGTATTCCGAAACTTTGTTGATTTGTATTCACACTTATTTCATGCTTGTTATTGATCTTGGGACCTTAATAGAAACCAACAATGGCATCTAGAGCAAGGTTTGAGCATGAAAAAGTTTAGGGCTTAAAATTTGGGTAAAATGTTTTCAAGCATGATTTGATTGAATTGGATGATTGAGTATGCTTAAAACATGTTGAATTGAAGTTTGATTGGATCAATTTCATGAAATTGGATTGGATCAATTTTTCCCCAAATTTTGTGTTGGCCGAATGGTGTCCTAAATGTGTTCTTGGTTATTTTTGATTTTTTGATTCATTGGATGTGTTGGAAATCATTTGGGGATATTGATTTAATGTTAATGACTTTAATTGGATTGGATTGAATTTGATTTGGACAAAATAATTCCCCATTGCCGAGAGCTTGAGCATGATAAATGGGTTTGATTTTAATCAAAATATGTTGGACATGTGATGATGAAAATGAGCATGATTAATTGTATAAATTGATGTTTTAGAAATGTTAATTTTGGTGATTATCATGATATACACTTTAGGTTAATTAAATGTAAATTGGATTTTTTTGTATTTAATTAATTGGGCCTTAAAATTGGATTTGGGCTTTAAGTGTTGTAATTGGGCTGTTGGGCTTTGTTGTACAAAGTTGGGTTTAGGCAAAATTGGTTGGATCCATTGGGCCCAAAATCGCATCCATAAAGCCCAAATGCGACTTAATAGACCTTTAAAGTTTAATTGGGCCTAATGGGCCAAAATTGATTTCTAGGCTTATGGGTAACTCTCGGATTGGATTTTGGTTATTGGGTTCGACCCGAGTTGACCAAAAGTCCACGCCTTAAGAATTAATTAAAAGCCCATTGGACTTTAATTAAATTAACGTTGGACGTTAATCGGGTTTTGAGACCCGTAACGATTAAATTTGGAATTTAAGTCGTAAAGGTTCGTAAATAAAGTGTGATATTTAATTTGGAATTAAATAGTGAATTTGGATTAAATACATATTAAATTGGATTTAATGTTGTAGTTTAATTTAATTCGAGAATTCGTACTTTGAGTACTTATTCGCAAAATGAGTTTGACTCGAACAAAATCAAATCATTGTTTGAACATTGGATGATCACTAATTATCACATTAATTAATTTGATTAGATTGATTGATAGCATGCTTGTGTGAATACATGGTTGCGATGCATGAATAATGTATATCAGATGGATATTAGATGGGTGGGACAATTTTAGAAATTGTTGTAATAAATTTGATTTATTAATTGGACCTGCGTGTCCAGCCTTATACCTCCTTATTCTTTGTATTCTCTTCTCACCTATTCCCCTCAAGGTAAATGAGGTTTCTTTAGAAGTGTAGTGTAACGGGTAGAAGTAAATACATGTGCTAGCGGGAGAGAGAAAGTGAGAGATTTGATCTAGGATCAATGTGTAAAGTATCCATTCGCATATCATTATTATTTATTCATATGCGCTTTATTATGTGTTTAGAATGCATGGTTAAGGGTGTATGATGATGAGACCTTAACAAAGATAATAAATTGGTTGCCAATTTGCACTCGAAAAACCCTCGCAAAATATTGAGCGTCTTTCCTTCCATTGAGTGATTCTCACTCAAGATCCGAGACTGCATTGGCTTGTTGGCCAAAGTCAATGCCTTTGTCCGTCGAGGATGTGTTTGAATCACGAGAGCTTTGTTCCATATCAGTGTCTTGTCCAAGTTGTGGTTTGTTGGCCAAAGTCAAGACCACTTCTTGTCCATCGACATTGATTACGAAGCTTTCCATGGTCAATGGGTCGCGCTTAACTGGGATCACTAAGTTTGTTGTGCCAAAGCCAATGGCTTAGTTGATTCAGAGGAAAAAGGTTAGGTAATACATTGGATGTATTGGCATATATAAGATACATGTTTCGGACTTGGATGTCCCCCACCGGATCTAGGAATTGGATTGGATCCAATCGATCTTAGAGATCTACCTAGTTAATTATCATACAATTTGTTGGCCAAAGTCAAGATTGTGTGATATTTAACGGGATCCTAGCCCACTAGGAAACACGGTTTCCCGAGTACTCGACAGAGGGTTAGAGGCTCGCTGAAAAATAGTGGGAGGCAAGAATTGAATTTGCAATATTCGTTTAATTACTTGCCATACGCGCTTAAAACAAATATCATTCGTCGTTATAAATTAAATGTTAGTTGGACTAATATTTAAATTGTTGTTTGGACTATATTCAAACTATTCATTTATAGTTGATTTTATAATTGGATTATAGTAATCAATATAATTGATTTTAATCTATTAAATTATAGTTGATTAAATAGTTGGACTATGTAATCATTATAATAAATAGTACCGAAATCGTTGATTAAATAGTTGGACTATTAAAATCAAGATAAATTGAAAGATTGACATTTAAAACATAATCCTAGGGAAAATGTATTTAAATGGTTTAATTTTCAAATTGGGAATAAAATTTCAGGATGGTCCTGGAAACATAATAAGTTACTTTATTTGATAAAATAACAGATTATGCCTAAGCCTGGAGTTAAGCAAATAGTAGAGCATAATCTTTGGAAGATTTATGTGATGATAACTTAAGTGCTTAATCCATTAAGCTTGTCGCAGTAGAACTCCTTAATTTCTGAATCAGAACTAAGGATTAGATCCTTAAAGTATGATACTAATATTGAAGGATCTTCGTAAATCTATACTTAGATTTTAGAAGTACTAAATTGCAATAAATACTCTTGGAGGGTTAATGACTATTCTCAAGGAGACAAAGTCAAAGTTTACAATTAGGCAAGTAGCGCAAGGCGCACCTTACTTCGATATTCTAGAAGGCCAAGGCTTGGCCAAAGGCTTATGGAGTGTTGAAACTGGAAAAGGCAAAATCATTATAGTCTCTGGGAAGATAAATGACATATCCCAAAATGTCTGCCTAAATTGTGGCAAACGGGATCGCGGAAGCGTGATTGCCGTTTGAAAAAAGCAGACATGAAGGAATTGAAGACGAGCAAGGCTCTGAGTTCAAATATGTTTGTCATAAATATATTCACTACTAGTATTTAAATTGGATTTTAGATACTTATTGTGATATAAATATATATTGATGTTCAGAATCTGCTATGAGCAGGATACTGATTTCAATTGAGATTTAATATGCAAATCGGAAACGGGACGAAAGTCGCTGTTTTAACCGTAGATACCTAAGTTTAGGAACAACCTTCGGGTATGTACTTAAATTAGGAAACTGCTATAATGTAACTAGTTTGACTAGAAACATTATCTTTATATCAGTGTTAACCCGCTGCGAGTGAACCTTTATATTCTAGAACACTAAAATGTTTTATTTTATAAAGATGATATTGAGATAAACACATTAGATGTGAATAACAGATTTATATTTGAATATAAATAAATCTCCAAATAATAACATGACAAACAAATAGCTCAACTGATTTGATCAGAAAACTAATTGTGGCATTGTTGTCTGGGACACAATTAAACAAGATCGTATATCCACACTTTTGAAGAGTGGATACTAGGACTGTTTTGATTCCAATCAAATAGGTCTACGAATCTAGTTTATTGGGCAATGTGCCTAAACACTATTTACTTGGTAAAAGTGTAAATGCCACCGACCTGTTAGACCTAGTTCATAGTGAATCAAATGGGCCCATGTCTAGCTAGGCTAGATGTGGATATGAATATTTCGTGACCTTACGGATGTGGCATCGCGTTATGGTTATGTGTTTCTTTTGAAGAACACAAATCAGAAACTTTTAAGTTTCGACACGAAATAGACAAACAGATCGGCTAAAGTATTATACCGTCACGGTAAGACCGTAATGGAAAATACTTAAGCAATAAGTTTCTAGTATACTTGAAAGAGTATAGTATTCTTTCAATAAAGACTCCTCCCGGAACACGTCAAAGTGACGGTGTGTCTGAACTGAGTAACCGAATCTTGTTAGACATGATAAGGTTAATCATGAGTCGCTCTGAGCTATCATTTCCTTCAACGGATAAGCATTAACAGTGCAGAACTTATTTAGAATAAGGTTCTATAAAAATCTGTTTGACAGATTTCATATTAGATATGAACAGGAAAGAAACCGGGTTTCTCATTCCTGAATATTTGGGATGCTAGGCATATGTTTGGATGATACCAAACTAAAATCCAAATTGGATAAGTGCCAATTGTAGGTTATCCTAGGGATACCATAACATAGTGCTTATACATCTCACTAAAGAACAATGTAAATTTGCTCACAATGCGGTTTTCCTAAGAGGAATACCGATATACAGTGGTAAGTGGGAGGATAGTAAAACTCGATGAAAATCGGAGTGGTACTATTCAAGGCACCCATTCCTAATGGAACACAAACAGTCCATCAAGGATGAAACTGTACCATAATCTTCGAATACACAAGAACCACGTAGGTCGGAGAGAGTCAGAAAATAACCTGGGGTATGGGTTTCTGATCTCACCTCATAAAGATGTCAATCTTATTGAGGAACACCAACTGACTACGTATGAGGAAGTGATACAAGGTATCGACTCCCTATTATGGCAAAGTGCCATGAGTCCGAAATGGATTCCATGTATTTCAACTATGTTTTTATACTAGTTGATGTACCGCAAAGCATTGTGCCTATTGGTACTTTATAAGTCTTCAAGGAAGACGTATATGGAAGGCAACATACCAACGTATAAAGCTAGGCTTTTAGCGGAAAGGTATCGTTATCAACATTGTGTTGATTGCGATTCAACCATTTACCTGTTGCCACGGTAAATCCATTTGGATAATGGTTGCTAAAGCTGCATGTTTCATTTATGAAATATGACAGCTTTACGGGAAAATCGCTTTCCTGAAAAAGAAACCTTTTGGAGGATGTTTAAAACATCATGTCGGTTTTGTCGTACCAAAACTAGCAAACAAGGTTTGCAAGTTAATCGATCCATGTTTGGATTGAAGCAAGCATTGAGTTCTTGGAATTATCGTTTTGATGTAATCATAATGATTTATGATTTAATTCAAAACGTAAATGATTCTTGTGTATATAAGAGGGTTAGTGGGAGCGCACTGACAGTGGATGTCCTATAAATAATGATAATATGTCATTTCTTGGAAATGATATTCCCATAAAACTATCGGTGAAAGCTTGGCTTTCGATAAAAATCTCTGAGAAATCGTACATTGATAAATGTACGCGACCTGGTGTCTCATATGCTTTGAGCATATGGATTCACAAACAGGCCAATCTGAGTGATAGTCAGTGGATTGAAGTTAAGAACATACTTAGTGTCTTAGAGAACTAATGATGCTTTCTTAAACTATGGAGAAGGAGAACTTGAAGTGACTGGGATCATTGTAGCAAGTTTCCTAAACCGATAAGATGACTATAAGTTGCAAACGGTACTATAAAGTTTGAATAACGGAACAGTGAGCTGGAAATCTTCCAAGCAAGATACTGTTACCGAATAAACAATGAATATGGGTTATTGCTGCAGCTGAAGCAGCAATAGAAGCCATTTGGGTCGATAATAAATCTAATTATATTAGATATAGTTATGTTAGCAGCTGAGCTAGGCGTCAGCACAGGCTAAAGAATTAATGGTCTCATCAACGATCCAGATAAATACTTCGATATTCATCTGATTCATTCGGATCATACATCATTGCGATGTGATGATCGAATAAATTGCATCAGATGATAATCATGCAAATCCGCTGACGAAAGCCTTTTTCAGCAATTTGAGCCAACCGTACATAGTTCGGGTGGTAGACACTCGAGTGACTGGCTATAGGCCAAGTGGGAGATTGTTGGACAATTATGACCCATAGCGTCACTATTTGTACAGATCATTGTGTTGTGTACAAATTAACTATGTGACAAAGGAGATTTCACTCTTATCATTTGTGATTAGATCACCTAGATGTATAAATGATAGGAGGTCCCTGTGATTTGTTCCTAGACCGAGAATGATGAGACAGTATCAGTCCATGAAGGATAAATCATTAAATATCCATAGTCAGAGTATTATCGAGATTGGACATCGATAATGCGTAAAAGACTAGTATTACACTTGTGCGCGTTGTGAGGGCACAACGGCATAGTTCTCATATAAGCAAGTGTAATAGGAGGTTGTGATTTACCGATGGTACGGGAAACAGCTTCACTCTGGATAGACCCCCTCGGAATTCCATTGGTAGTATGACTATGTGTCTATGGAAGTCCGAAATCAAGGGTAGGTGTATTTGGTCTTAACCTGAGACTTGCACCGCTAATACTTGCGATCAATATCAATATTTGGTTGCGGTCGTCCAGGGCTTTAACAGGTTCTGTGTACATCAATGCTGGGTATATTGAGAATCGTAGTGTGTTGGGTGTGATGTCAAGACGGAAGTATCACTCCAGTCATAGTGGAGATGATGGTCACGTAGGATACAGACTGGTTCTCTTAAATGCTGCAGCTATCGGGATATTATGACAAGGTCATGTATATCCGATTATAGAGACTAGTCACCACACATCCGACATGTGCTTCGTACGGGGCAGACACAATTCCAGCCACAGGCCTAGCACGTGATCATCTGATACTGGACAGAATACGCAATACTACGTATACTACGCCTGATATAGATCATTTATTCCTGTAAGGATATTTCTGGAGAATTGGTAGGCATGGCGCTTTGCTAGAAGCCAAACTTGTCTTGTAAATCGGTAAAACGTAGTACTTGGTACTTACGTGTTCGGATAGTCCGACGACCGAATTTACTGCCAACATATCCGGGGATCTCATGGGTCGCTTCCCAAAGATTCACCGATGACGTATGACTCGCACTCTAAATTAATCTGGGATTAATTAGAAGAGAAAGAAAATTAATCTGGGATTAATTGCGGAGATATTTTATCTGGGATAAAATATCATTTAAAGAGAGATAACGATTAATTTGGAATTAATCGATTAATTAATATATTTGATATATTAAACGAAATTGGATTTCGACGCGAAATTAAATTAGATTTTAATTCGGGCGAACGAATTAATTTAGAATTAATTCGTTAGCGTTGTGAATAGTAATTATGCTAGGCATGATTGTTTAATTAAATAGATTTAATTGCGACGCAACAGAAAATTCGTTATTTGGAATTAGCGAACCCGAGCCCGGGATTATTTGCGAGCGCATTCACATTTCGAATTCGAGTGCGGCACGCAAGTCAAATCAAGCGTCAATCGCTAGTCGCATCTAGCGTCACATCATTCGTCAATCAAGTGATGGATGTCTTTCACTTTGAGTGATTGACGCAAGTCACTATTCATGATTGATGGATTGATGTGAGTTGATGTTGGTGGTTGGAGCCATTTATGGCTTGACTTTTGAAAGAGAAAAATAGGTATATGTTTATTTGTTTTTAGAAAACAAAAGGGACATTACACTTTTTCATCTCTCTCACACATCCTCTCTTCCCTCTCTTCTTCTTCTCTCCACACGCCCAATGGGCTGTGAAAACCTACTGGTTTGGTTACTGCCGAGCAGTGAAGGGAAGCCAAGAGTCGCGATTTTGTGGCAAAATCGCGAGAGCTAGCACACTACGAAGTCATGCGAAGGTGATAGGGAAGTCCACCCATGTGTCGGGAATCAAATGACGAAGCTTGGAGCTTGACGAAGTTGATTGAAGCCGAAAATGGAGATGAGCAAAATGCTCACTGCCTTGAACTACAGAGGCAGAAAATGAAATTTTTGTTGCCTCCCGCGTCGCTCAACCGCTCGATGTGAGTATTCCGCAACTTTGTTGATTTGTATTCACACTTATTTCATGCTTGTTATTGATCTTGGGACCTTAATAAAAACCAACACAAACATGATAAGCAATTAGTGGAGCAATTAATAATGGATTTGGTGGAGTAATTAGTGGAGAAATTAATAATGGATTTGGTGGAGAATTTGATGGATGATTTGATGGAGGCAAAATTTTGCCTATAAATACCAAGCCATTTCATTTGTAAAATTCATACTTTCTTCTTTGAAATTCCTAAAAATAAATAAGAAGATTGTATATTGTTTGTTTATTTACAGCTTTCAGTAATTAATTTCCGCTTTCGCACTTTCTTTTCTTTATTTTTCAGTTTTTACTTTCCGCAATTTACTTTTACGCACAATCATTTCCTTTCTTTACTTTTGCAGTTTTTATTTTTCAAGCAATGAGAGGTAATTCCCCTTTGTTGGGGTGAAAGGTAAATCTTTTATTATTCTATTTAGATTAATCTCCCTTAATTATAATATATAAACTATTTAAAACTTGACTTAATGAGGATACCGCTATATTGGCTGATTGGTAATTAATTATAAATTGGTTTTAACTTGACTAAGTATGGATACCGCCTGGTTGGTCGGTTGGTAATTAATTATTAATTTGACTTAATCATGATACCGCCTTTATGGCTGGTTGGTAATTATCACGTAAAGTTAATATATTATATAAAGGGAGATATCTAAAATAGTAGTAATAAAAGTTGATCCTCTAACCCCAGCATTTTCTTTTATTGTACTTTTACTTTATTTAATTTCAGTAATTTACTTTTCAGCAATTTACTCTTCAGCAATTTATTTTCAGTAATTTACTTTTATTTTTTTTTACTTTTTACTTTTTAATTTTTTTACTTTTCAGCAATTTACGTTTCAGTATTTAATTTTCAGTATTTTACTTTATGTCTTTTATTTTATTTAATTTTTACTACCCGTAAATATGTGTCGTAACTAAGTCAGTTATCTGGGGTTGTGATGAAATCCAATATCACCGGTTTATAAGGGGTTAGATTATAACTTGGGTAATATAAAGGTTTATTTATTGAGTCTTAATCTTAATGCTTTTTATTAACTGGCCATTAATAAAATTGATTAGGTAAACTTAAAATGAACTTGGAAAATGGATTTTAGGTTAAAGACCTTAGACTCAATAGCCCACGATCTTCATTGAGGATAGATAACCCTTTAATAAATTTCCTTACAGGATAAGAATATACCTGTCGCGCGGGAGTAGCCATAATTGGAACTTAAACTTAATGAATTCAGGTAATTTGGTTGACATAGACATATGGTTCAATTGGGTTATACTGGATATTTGTAGTTGACCATCGGAAGAGGCTTTTACATAATTTAGTGTTCTATGTTAATAAATTAATATATTACCCAACTGTAAGATAACCACTTCATCTTTAATAGATATTGGAAGGATTCACAACCCTGGATAGTCTTATAAATTTCAATTTCTTCAATCTACTTTCAAGAAATTTTATTTACATGTTTTAAGTTTTAAAGTCACCACCCAATCAAACAATCAATCTATTAGATACTTGTAAACATCTGACCTCATAAAAAATTAATAGCAAAGATTTTAAGTCCTCGTGGGATCGATACTTTTTATACTACTTGAACGATACGTGCGCTTGCGTTATACGCGTGTGATTACGCACCGGTCAAGTTTTTGGCACCGTTGCTGGGGACTTATTTATCTTTTACTATTAGTTTAGGGGTTAGATACGTTATTTGTATCTAATTTCTTATTATTGTTGTTTTCTTGTGTTTCAGGTTCTCAGAAACTACATGAGACGAACCAGAAGCTTTGAATTCCGACCGCTTGACCCAGAAATTGAAAGAACCATCAGATAGTTGAGAAGGGAAAGGCGAGAAGGCCAAGAAGCTTTAGTCTACATGGAACCTAAACCTTTGAACGTTGCACCACTGATTCCCATTCGATACAGAACCATTCCGGTGGTTGACGGACTAATTTCTTGTATTATACTTCCTCCGTTACCAACAAATGCGGGTGACATCAAAACATGCATCCAGATGATTCAGCAGTCAGTACAGTTTGGGGGAAATGCAACTGAAGATCCTAATTCCCACATCAGCAACTTCCTAGAAGTTTGCGGTACTTTCAATTACAACTGAGCAGCTGAAGAAGCAATGAGACTGCGGGTTTTTCCATATTCCCTGAAAGACATAGCTAAATCTTGGCTACATTCGTTACCAGCAGGTTCCATCACAACTTGGAACACTCTAGCCACCAAATTCCTTGCAAAGTACTTTCCACCAGCCAGAACTGCAAAGTTGAGGAATGACATCACATCCTTCATGCAGCAAGATTCAGAATCCCTTTGCGAAGCTTGGGAAAATATTCAAAGATTACTACTCCGGAAATGTCCTCATCATGAGATCACAAAATGGCTACAAGTACAAACCTTCTACAATGGACTTTCTGGAATAATGAGAACCACAATTGATGCTGCTGCTGGAGGAGCTTTAATGGAAAAAGGAGAAGATCAAGCTTGAGACTTAATTGAAGAAATGGCCAACAACAACTCCTTGTGGCCAACAGAAAGGAGCATGATTCAAAGAATTACAGGAATTTATGAAGTTGGAGCCAACAAAGCACTGAATTCCAAGCTGGATGTGATTTGCAAAAATCTGGAAACTCTTAACATGAAAGTTAATGGTGGATCCACAAGTTCACCATTTAGAGGAGCACCTAAGTCAGAATCTTTCAACCAACATAAAGAAACGGTGAATTATGTCAAAAATTTCAACAGACAGTGGAACAATCCATATTCCAACACCTACAACCCAGGGTGGAGAAATCATCTCAATCTCGCATGGAGCAACAATTCAGGGCAAATGAATCAGGTATAACAGAAGTGTTGATCCACTTGAAAACGATAGAAGCAAAACACGACTCTCAAGCAGCAATATATGATGCTATGTTTCAATCTCAGCAGCATTAATTCAAGTCAATCAGCTTCTATTAAAGCACTGGAGAATCAAATTGGACAACTGGCCAATCTCAGAGTTACAGACCGCCATGTAACCTTCCTAGCAACACTGAACCAAATCCGAGGAACATGGGGAAGAGCAATGTCATGCCATCATGTTAAAAAGCGGTACTGAAATCAACAAAGATGTTGGAGCCAAAACAACTGCTGAGGAAGTTCCAAAAGAAACAAAGCAACAGATGGAGGAAAAAGAAGCAAAGAAAAAAGAACACATATCACTTCACCTCCACCTTTTCCTCAGCGTCTTCAGAAGAATAAATTGGACAAGCAATTTTCTCGATTCTTGGAGGTGTTCAAAAAGCTGCATATCAACATTCCATTTGCAGAAGCGTTGGAACAAATGCCCAGCTATACCAAATTTATGAAAGACATTCTTTCACGAAAGCGGAGATTGGGAGATTATGAGACAGTAGCATTATCAGAAGAATGCAGCGCCATCATTCAGAGAAAACTTCCTCCAAAGTTTAAAGATCCTGGCAGTTTCACTGTTCCTTGCACCATAGGAGAACATGACTTCAGTAAGGCTCTGTGTGATCTAGGTGCGAGTGTTAACTTGATGCCTTTTTTTCTATTTTCAGGAAATTACAGATTGGAGAAACAATGCCCACTTCAGTCTCACTACAACTTGCTGATATAACGCTCATATTTCCAAGAGGCGTAGTGAGGATGTGCTGGTCAAGGTTGATAAATTCATTTTCCCAGCAGATTTTATTGTCCTTGATATGGAGGAAGACGCAGGCGTGCCAATCATCCTCGGGAGATCATTCTTGGCTACAGGTCGAACCATTATTGATGTATAAAAAGGAGAACTAACCATGAGGGTACAAGACCAAGAAGTAACATTCAATGTTTTCAAAGCCATAAATTTCCCAGATGATGAAAAGAATGAGGAATGTTTCAGACTTGATGTGATACATAGTACCATTCAGAACTCCAAGGAAAGACAAAGATCTACTGACAAACCTAAAGCATGTCAATTACCTGTGGAGCCTGAAGATAAAGTGCACTGCGTACTGAAGAAGCCTATTCTTGCACTACAAGCAAAAAAAGAGAAAAAGTTCCACCAGCTCAATGAATTGGAGGAATTTCACAATCAGCCTTTTGAGGATGCCAAATTGTACAAGGAAAAGGCAAGGAAAAGACATGATGAGAAGTTAGTGCGCATACAACTGGAACCATGGCAGAAGGTACTGTTAAACAAATCAAGGGTGAAATTCTTCCTATGGAAGCCAAAATCACGGTGGTCAGGTCCATTTGTGATCACCAAGGTTTTACAAGACAGAGCCATTGAGATACATGATCCTGACTCCAACAAAACTTTCAAGGTTAAAAACAAGCGTGTTAAGCACTACTGGGGAGAATCATTTGAGCGATAAAAAGAAAGTGTCACACTTTCAGATCCAGCCTAACATTCGAGAAGTTACGTCTAGCTGACGACTTTAAACTTAGCGCTAGCAGGGAGGCAACCCATGCAATTTGTATATATATTGTGATTTGGTGTGATTTAATTTTGTGTGTTTAGTTTTTGCAGATTAAGACGTTTCAGGATGGAAGAAGTTCTCGCAAAACTTCACAAGCAATTTCCTTCTCTCCCTCACAAATCTCTGATGAAAGTTTACAAAGCTCGTTTGGAACGGATGAGACTACTGATGATCAAAGATATTCCTACTGACATTCATTAGATTATTGAAGCACGGGTCCGATTGGCAGGTGAGTCTTCTGACTCTTTTATTTCACATCTGTCTGGCTTAGGAAGGAGCACCTATGCTAAAAAGAGAAGAGCCAAAAGAATGTGTGTTTGTTATAAATGTGCTCGCATGTTTTGTAATAATCTTTGTTGTTCTTTAGGAATGGTGTCTGATAACCGCGAAGATAAGATTAACTTCATTAGGGATGGCTTGAGTAAGGAGTCTTTGGATGACATATCTAAAACTCTTGAGACGCATCCCAGTGGATGTGTGTATCACGAGATTCGTGTGTTATACGCACAATTCCAAAAGGAAAGACAACAGTTAAGTCTCGGGAATCTGACTCAAAAAGACCCTGTTTGCCAATTTATAAAAAAAATTGGATGGGAAGCTTGTCCCTGACGCATAGACGTCAATCAAGCCGCTATTTTTCTTGTACATTTTATATCTCTTTGTCTTTTCCTGATAATTGTAATCTGTTTTGTTGTTTTCTTTTATTTTCTCCGACAGAATCTAGACATTTTTGACTATCACGATTTGTTTTACTGTTTAACTAATAATTTTCATTTTGCAGGTACTAGTGCTATTATTTTACTCACCTTTTTCAGGTGTTATAAATTCAACTCATCATTTCACTTTTGAAGACATCCAGAGTAAAACATGGAAGCCACTTCAAGAAGACGAGTTGAAAACATATGTGTGTTTTGCGATAGTAGTGTTGGTACTAAACCACAATACGTAGAAGCAGCACAAGAATTGGGTCGAGTCTTAGCTGCAAGGAATATGCACTTAGTATATGGCGGAGGCAATCTTGGACTAATGGGGATCGTTTCAAAGGCCGTACAGGAAGGAGGTAGTAATGTCTTGGGAATCATCCCAAAACCCTTGGCGGAGGCAAATCTTATTGAACCATCAAACAGAGAGGAACTGATCGTGCCAGGTATGTCTGAACGATTGGTAGAAATGATTAACCGTGCTGATGCTTTTATTGCTTTGCCAGGTGGCTTGGGTACATTGGAGGAAATTTTTACAGTGTTATCTTGGGCGAACCTGAACATACACCAGAAACCGCTTGGACTGTACAATGTTGAAGGATTTTATGATTTTCTTTGTGTGTTTCTTGATGATGCTCGAATAAATGGGTTCGTGTCAAAACCTATGAAAGAACTCTTCTTTACTGCCAGAACTGCTCCTGATCTAATTGACCAACTCTTAGCCTATGAACCACAAGTTGACCCTATCCTTTCAAAGATAAATTGGTCCGAGGACGATCGTGGTAAGAGGCGTCAGATTAATCTGGATCTTAACCTTTAATTTCCTGTAGAATTTCAGCTAATCAGGTATTATCTTATAAACTCTTCTTCTACTATTTAAGACATTGGGGACAATGTCTCATTTAGGTTTGGGGAGGGAATTAGTTGATTAATATTTTCTTTTTAGTTGTGTGTTGTTTTTATTTTTAGTTCAAAATTTTTCGAAAAATACAAAAAAATTTCAAAAATTACAAAAATATTTTGTGTTTTTGTGTTTTTATTTTGACTAAAAAAAGGTGAAATTGGTAAGAGATAGTTGAGTAAGAAGTTTCCACTCCTGAGACGTATCTCAAACCTATTTCGAAACAAGTTAGTTTTTGTTTATTTCATTTTAAATTATTTAATTTGTAAATTCTCCATAAAACTGACTAAAATGGATCTTCATGTGCTCAGTTAGCAGGTATTATCAACATGCATTGTAACATACGGACATGAGCAAAAATTGAAAAATTTGTAATATTTAGTGCTCTATTTTAATTGGAGGAAGCATCTCAAAAAGTGATGGAGTAAAAAAAAAAAAAAACTGAGATCCGAGTTATTAAGTCTGTAAGGGTGTTTTAACACCTAGTGCCCTAAAACCAACTGGTTTGGGAGTCACTGGCCCAAAGCTCGCTACATGGATCGAGGATGTTCCAAAATATATATATCTAAAGTCTGAGTAATTAAGTCTGTAGGGGTGTCTTAACACCTGGTGCCCTAAAGCTAACTGGTTTGGGAGCCACCGGCCTAAAGCTCGCTACATAGACGGAATATATTGTATATAAATAAAAAAAAATCTAAAATCAAAGAAAAAATCAGAAAAATCAGAAAAATTATTCCATTGCTGCAAAAAAGTGTGAATTCTGATAAAACTTTAGGACAAAAATATTACTCTCTTATCAACTATACTTGTGACTGTTGTGGGCAAAAATGAGTTGTTTAATACTTTGTTAGCTGTGTATATGGAGAATGGTAAAAAAAAATGATCGGAGAATTTACTTATTCGGTAATTTAGAAAGAAACAAAACAACTAGTAACTTGGAGTAGAAGTTTCACGTGATTAGTCACTAACTTTCTTTATTCTCTTTTCTCTTGTCTTTTTGCTTTTGTGTGCATTAGTTTTACTACCTTTTTACTTTTCTAAAATGTTTGTGGGTATCATTGCTGTAAACCCTCACGATACTACAACTCGTCCACTAGGGACACCTAGGGGTTTAAAGGTTTGTTGCATACGCTAAATGCAACCGTGATCCCCTACGAAAATGGCTTAGTTTAATTTTTTTTTGTTGTTTTGCTCAAGGACTAGCAAAAATTTTGGTTTGGGGGTGTGATGAGCGGAAAATATATCAATATTTACCGCCCCTTTAACTTAATATTTTGTTTAGTTTCTCGGGTTTGATGAACATTTTGATGTGTTTTAGTTTATTTTACAGATAAAATAATATCGGGTCTCAATGAAATCATTTAGGACGAAATATGGGTCAAATAAGGGTAATTATTAGACTTGATATTTTAATTTTGGAGATTGGAAACTTGAAAGGGTGTTTTTGACAAAGTGCAGTTTTGGAAATTACAGTTTTGCACATCTGTCGTATTGTGGGCATAACTTTTTACTCTGATATCGTATTGAGCTGATTCAAGTGCTAGATTAAAGAAGACTCAAAGATCTACAACTGTGAAAGACAAAATATTTTCTAATTCTGAATATTTAATAACCGAAATTGATGAACCATCCAGAAGTATATTGTGTGTAATTATTAAAGTCATTTTCAATCATTTTCAAAGCAAAAAAATAAATTAATAAATAAATAATAAAATTATCAAATCATCACCAAACATGATAAGCAATTAGTGGAGCAATTAATAATGGATTTGGTGGAGTAATTAGTGGAGAAATTAATAATGGATTTGGTGGAGTAATTAGTGGAGAAATAATAATGGATTTGGTGGAGAATTTGATGGAGGCAAAATTTTTCCTATTAATACCAAGCCATTTCATTTGTAAAATTCATACATTCTTCTTTGAAATTCCTAAAGAATAAATAAGAAGATTGTATCTTGTTTGTTTATTTGCAGCTTTCAGTAATTAATTTCCGCTTTCGCACTTTCTTTTCTTTATTTTTCAGTTTTTACTTTCCGCAATTTACTTTTACGCACAATCATTTCCTTTCTTTACTTTTGCAGTTTTTATTTTTCAAGCAATGAGGAGGTAATTCCCCTTTGTTGGGGTGAAAGGTAAAGCTTTTTTATTGCTATTTAGATTAATCTCCCTTAATTATAATATATAAACTATTTAAAACTTGACTTAATGAGGATACCGCTATATTGGCCGGTTGGTAATTAATTATAAATTGGTTTTAACCTAACTAAGTATGGATACCGCCTGGTTGGTCGTTGGTAATTAATTATTAATTTGACTTAATCAGGATAACCGCCTTTATGGCTGGTTGGTAATTATCACGTAAAGTTAATATATTATATTAAGGGAGATATCTAAAATAGTAGTAATAAAAGTTGATCCTCTAACCCCAGTATTTTCTTTTATTGTACTTTTACTTTATTTAATTTCAGTAATTTACTTTTCAGCAATTTACTCTTCAGCAATTTACTTTCAGTAATTTACTTTTATTTTAATTTTTTACTTTTTACTTTTTACTTTTACTTTTTACTTTTTTTACTTTTCAGCAATTTACGTTTCAGTATTTAATTTTCAGTATTTTTCTTTATGTCTTTTATTTTATTTAAATTTTTACTACCCGTAAATATGTGTCGTAACTAAGCCAGTTATCTGGGGTTGTGATGAAATCCAATATCACCGGTTTATAAGGGGTTAGATTATAGCTTGGGTAATATAAAGATTTATTTATTGAGTCTTAATCTTAATGTTTTTTATTAACTGGCCATTAATAAAATTGATTAGGTAAACTTAAAATGAACTTGGAAAAGAGATTTTAGGTTAAATACTTTAGACTCAATAGCCCACGATCTTCCTTGAGGATATATAACCCTTTAATAGATTTCCTTACAGGATAGGAATATACCTGTCGGGCGGGGGTAGCCATAATTGGAACTTAAACTTAATGAATTCAGGTAATTTGGTTGACATAGACATATGGTTTAATTGGGTTATACTAGATATTTGTAGTTGACCATCGGAAGAGGCTTTTACATAATTTAGTGTTCCAGTTATAATAAATTAATATATTACCCAACTATAAGATAACCATTTCATCTTTAATAGATATTGGAAGGGTTCACAACCCTGGATAGTTTTATAAATTTGAATTTTCTTCAATCTACTTTCAAGAAATTTTATTTACTTGTTTTAAGTTTTAAAGTCACCACCCAATAAAACAATCAATCTATTAGATACTTGTAAACATTTGACCTCATAAAAAATTAATAGCAAATGTTTTAAGTCCTCGTGGGATCGATACTTTTTATACTACTTGAACGATACGTGCGTTTGCGTTATACGCGTGTGATTACGCACCGGTCAGCCGACCTATTTTGAGACAGGCTAGAACGCAACCAAGCAGTTGAAAGGAGTTACAAGTGGTATTCTTTTGTGTTACAAGTTGCTATGTAGAAAAACCCAACCTATACAAATGAGACTACCATCCCTTTATATACTAAGAAAGTGTAACAATGTTCCTACAACTTTATGACGATTCCTGCGTGATCTCCAACTGATTTACGGGTGCTCTGCCCCAAGACTGCCTTCGCCGAAAGTAAACCTGCCGCCTGACGGTCTGTCACATCACTTTGTTTTCTCCACTGCCACACGCAACAATAATGATGACAGCCTATAAAGTGTCTTTGAGAAATGACACATATTGAAGGAAACTGCAACCACTCTGATTTTCTGTCGGTCTTCAAAAGGTCGGCCAAATGATCTGTCGAGCTTCCTAAACTGATACCGTCCTCACCCGAAATACCCGAACTCATCTGTTTGTTCCAGAAGGCATGGTGGGTCCAAACCGAACTTTCGATCTAAAGTGGTCGGCCTCTACTCTGATGTGGTCGGTCTCTGAATCTGTACCATACTGTGTGCTCTGGTCGGCCAGATCCGGAAAACTGTGTCCGGAATCTCTTTCTGGCCGAGGAATAACCCAAAACCTGAACATTTATCCTTCTAAAATGGAAAATCTAATCTTTGCCCTTGTCAAACTGTTCAAAATACTTATCATAAAAAACATCATCAACATTCGTCCCCTAGTTCTCGGTATCAACATGTTAGCGAGTTGATGTCGGGAACTATAAAAAAGATGGTGTGTTGATCAATCGGTTGGTGGTCGCTCCAGGAAAAACAGAGAAAACTGCCTCTGCTGCCAATCAGGTCTTCCCTTGTCATCTTCATGTGCTCGGTCACTGAGGATTCTGATGCCCATTCAAATGATTCTCTGACTTGAAGCAAATTCCTAATTTACCCTTCTAGTAGCCGTCCCAACAGAAGACGAAGCTTCTACTGTCGTCCAGACCGAAACTGACATCCCTTCTGCTGAGCCTATATCAGAGATCCTGCCTCCCGGACCAGATCAAGATAAACATGATGCCCAATTCCCTTTTCTGATGCTTATCTCTGAATGCTTCCTTTCCTGTCTTCCATACTTAGCATGATTCCAAATTTTAACTTGATATCTGGTTCTTTCGAACCTGGAAGTGAGAAGAGGTCATGATCCTGACCAATGCGAACCCGGCCATGAGGGGAATGCTTTTTCCCCGAGCCGATGATGATGCACTCGGTGGGACGTAACCTGACCCTGAGGTAAAAGAAACACTTGGCTCTAGGGGAATGTCACCTCCCCAGACCAACAAAGATCCGGCCATGGGGGAATGTTCCGTCCCCATGCCGATGAAAAGAAATCTAGGTGAGACGTAACCTGACCCTGAGGTAGAAGAATAGATAGCCTCGGCGGAACGAATCCAGTCCCAAGCAGATGGAACAAAGCATCGGCGGAACGAATCCAGGCCCGAGCAGGTGGAGCAATACAGACTCGGCGAAACGAATCCAGCCCCGAGCTGGTGGAACAATACAGACTCGGCGGAACGAATCCAGCCCCGAGCTGGAGGAGCATTACAGACTCGGCGGAACGAATCCAGCCCCAAACTGGTGGAGCAATACAGACTCGGCGGAACGAATCCAGCCCCGAGCTAATGTAACAATACAGACTCGATGGAACGAATCCAGTCCCGAGTTGGAGGAGCATTTGAGACTTACACTAGGGAAGATTTTCAACCTTTGAGGCTCTGCGGATCCTGACGCGGGTGTCCCCTTGCCAGACCAGCGAAAATCAAAAATTGGAACAAAGTAAAGTTAACAAAAGGTGGAGGTGACTTAGCACATACCCCATGTAAAAATTCAAGTAGTAAAAATAACAACTAGGGTGCTCCGAGGCAGCGTCCTACCCGAGCCTCCAAAACACAATTCTGAACCTTATAATTCAGTGTCCCGGCTAACCAGGCTACAGATACGTCGATCTGGGCTGTCAGGCAAATCCCAGCGGGGGACATGGACACCCCGTGTGTGCCTTCCCTAGGTGGTGCTCGACGGGACTTACCAGCTGACTCGTGGGGGAAGAAACCTCCTTAGGTCCGGTTTACCCGAGACTCCTGTAGTCAATGGCGCCATTTAGCCAACCCAAGCAGGTGGCCTGATGGTATATAACGGGACTCACCAATCGACCTGCAGGGGAAGAAACGTCCATGGGTCTGGTTTACCCGAGGCTACTACAATCAAGGGCGCCATTCGGCCAACCCAAGCCAGGTGGTCTGATGGTACATAACGGGACTCACCAGCCGACCTGCAGGGTAAGAAACATCCATGGGTCTGGTTTACCTGAGGCTCTTGCAATCAAGGGCGCCATTCGGCCAACCCAAGCCATGTGGCCTAATGGTACATAACGAGACTCACCAGCCGACCTGTAGGGGAAGAAACGTCCCTGGGTCCGGTTTACCCGAGGCTCCTGCAATCAAGGGCGCCATTCTGCCAACCCAAGCCAGGTGGCCTGATGGTACATAACGGGACTCACTAACCGACATGCAGGGGAAGAAACGTCTCTGGTTCCGGTTTACCCGAGGCTCCTGCAATCAAGGGCGCCATTCGGCCAACCCAAGCCAGGTGGCCTGATGGTACCTAACGGGACTCACCAGCCGACCTGCATGGGAAGAAACGTCTCTAGGTCTGGTTTACCCGAGGCTTCTGTATCAAGGGCGTCATTCGGCCAACCCAAGCCAGGTGGTCTGATGGTACATAACCGGACTCACCAGCCAAGAAACGTCACTAGGTCCGGTTTACCCGAGGCTCCTGCAATCAAGGGCGCCATTCGGCCAACACAAGCCAGGTGGCCTGATGGTACATAACGGGACTCACCAACCGACCTGTAGGGGAAGAAACTTCCATGGGTCTGGTTTACCCGAGGCTCATGCAATCAATGACGCCATTCGGCCAACCCAAGCCAGGTGACCTGATGGTACATAACGGGACTCACCAGTCGACCTGCAGGGGAAGAAACGTCCATGGGTTCGGTTTACCCGAGGCTCCTGCAATAAAGGGCGATATTCGGCCAACCCAAGCCAGGTGGCCTGATGGTACATAACGGGACTCACCAGCCGACCTGCATGGGAAGAAACGTCTCTGAGTCCGGTTTACCCGAGGCTCCTGTAATCAAGGGCGTCATTCGGCCAAACCCAAGCCAGATGGCCTGATGGTAGATAACGGGACTCACCAGCCAACCTGCAGGGGAAGAAACGTCCCTGGGTCCGGTTTACCCGAGTTATTCCTCAAATATGCGAGTCCTGGGGTAATAACGCTCCGGCCTCGGGGGTTTGAGAATGACACCCGGGATTGGCGTGCCACGAGGGGTTCACGCGTTTCCCACATGTACTCCATCCCCTGATGTGTTTTGGATCCTTAAAAGTGAAGGGAACCAGGTCGAACACTTCCACCCGGGGTTTTGATAATGAAACACGGGATTGGCATCTCACAGGTTTGGTGTCCTTCCTAGTTACTAATCACCCCTTCACATCGAGCACATCCCAAGAATATTGAAAAGAACTTTCGCATTCATTTAACAAACAAGCAAAACATAGACAAGTTTCTTAAAGAAAATGAGAGTTTTATTCACATTCAAAGGATCTGCTACCCTTCTTACAACTCTTTACGGGATATTTTAAGATAGGCTTTTACATTGCTTTCTTCTTCTTTCTTGTTTTACGGTCCGACCACGTCTTCTAGTCTGATCTTGACTCCGAGAACCCCCGATGCGTATGCCGTAGTTGTAAACTTCACACTCAGGCTAGTTCTCGAGCCTCGGCTTCTTCAGATCCGTCTGGTCTGATCCTACTTCCAGAACATGTCGACAAGGTCCCTCAGCACCGAGCTCTCCATAGGCATCCTTTAACCATGCAATTTCCAATGATCTTACATATCCCGAGAAAGTTTGGAAGCCTAGCCTAGGTCTTCAGTCTGTGCTCCTTGTGGTTTTTTTTTGGGGCTTTTTCTCTTTTCTTCTCATTCGGGGAAGACCACCACACTAATTGGGGACTGGCCTGATGGACGTCCTCTTGCCCTTGGCTGACTAGTTCCCTGACCGATGCTTCAGTACAGGTAACCTGCGAAACTGAAGATTGGTAAGCTGAGCAGGCGCAGCACATTCCTATAGTGGAACTTGTTCAGCCGCTGCCAATGGACGTCACCCATCCGCAACATTACATTCCATTCCACGACTCAACCCGGATGGGTGGCCGTTGGCTAACCTCTTTATATTCCATTCCACAACTCAAAAAAGGAAATGCTTATGTTGCTGTCATACATTTTTTATGTGAACCATTTCTTCCTCTCGTTCTGATCTGCTTCTTCTCATTCATTTCCCCATCCATCCATTCTGCTGTTGAACCGTCCAACAACTAATGGTTTCCACCTTCTACCATCGTTTTACTACGCAAATTGCTTTTTGCTCTTTCCCCACAGACGGCGCCAACTATTGATGGCTGATTTTCATTCCAGGGGCAGTTTCGAGATAACTCCCCCGAGACAACCTTCCCTCAACCTTTAATTTGTTTGGTTTGGGGATGACCAAAAGCAAATATAGTAAAATATGAAACAGCACACAAGTTAACAAGGGAGTTTTAACGTGGTTTGGCAGAGTGAATCTGACCTACGTCCACGGGTACAAAACGATTAGGGTTGTTTTTATTGCCAAGAGCTGACTCGGCCGACCTGTTTTGAGACAGGCTAGAACGCGACCGAGCAGTTGAAATGAGTTACAAGTGGTATTTTTGTTTTACAAGTTGCTCTATGTAGAAAAACCCAACCTATACAAATGAGACTATCACCCATTTATATACTAAGAAAGTGTAACACTGTTCCTACAACTTTATGACAATTCCTGCGTGATCTCCGACTGATTGACGGGCGCTCTGCCCCAAGACTGCCTTCGCCGAAAGTAAACCTACCGCCTGACGGTCTGTCACATCACTATGTTTTCTCCACTGCCACACGCAACAATAATGATGACAGCCTGTAAAATGTCTTTGAGAAATGACACATATTGAAGGAAACTGCAACCACTCTGATTTTCTGTCGGTCTTCAAGAGGTCGGTCAAATGATTTTCCGAGCTTCCTAAACCGATACCATCCTGACCCGAAATACCCGAACTCATCTGTTTGTTCCAGAATGCAGGGTGGGTCCAAACCGAACTTCCGATCTAAAGTGGTCGGCCTCTACTCTGATGTGGTCGGTCTTTGAATCTGTACCATATTGTGTGCTCTGGTCGGCCAGATCCAGAAAACTGTGTCCGGACTCTCTTTCTAGCCGAGGAATAACCCAAAACCTCTGAACACTTATCCTTCTAAAAGGGAAAATGTAATCTCTGCCCTTGCCGAACTTTTCAAAAGTACTTGTCACAATAAACACTATCAATACATACTATTGACTGATGGAGATATTTTCACCATCTTCGACTTTCTTTCCTTGTATTATTTAAAAATTGAAGTTAAGGGATTCCACATTGTTCTGGGACCAGTGGGGAAAATGTTTATTACTCTATACCACTAGGCTTTTGTACCGGAGATTGAGTTTAGAGAGTGGGGTTTGTTTCCCTTTTAAGGGTTACCAGTGTTTGGAGGAGGCCAGAGCACCAGTCATACTAGATCTCACAACCTTCAGCAAGGATATTCGTGAGTAGTTCAACTATTTTATTTTAATCGGTTTGTATAATGTACTAATTAATATTTTTGTGTGCTTTTATAGCTGGAGGTGTTATCAATCCAGTCTCTTTAAATGTCAAGGTCAAATACTACGAAAAGTAGGTATGGCCCTTTGAGAAGGATTTCCCAGACCCGAGGTGCCTTTTTAGAAAGAACCTTAAAAAATGATAGGACAAATGAAGATTCTAAGACACGTTGACTTTGAGGAAAGGGTTTAGAAGGCCTATTTGCTAGAGTTCCCAAGGAACCTCTAGTATAAATTAAAGATCTGGGTTGATGAGGGCCAAACATCAACTGGGCAATGGTCAAAAGCTAATCGGGAGAAGGGACCATTCCTCCAGGTTGATGGATTTATGCCAGATGAATATTGTAGAGTGGTTCCAACCACCCAACTCCTTCCTTGGGGTAAATTTTCATAGGATGCCACTGACTACCATCGGAATATGAGGAATAAGGCCCTAGGGCAATCAAAGGCGTCTCGAAGTGGTAAGGGTGCTCTCCCAAATCAAGTAAGGGAGAAAGAAGTTCGAGGGCACCTTCAGAGCCCAAAAAGAAAAACATTGCTTCAGAAAGAAAAATAGGGACTGTAAAAGTTCCACAGATCTCTCTATTCCGAATTATGCTATAAGAAGATCCTACCGAAGGTAATCTTGGTAGGTCGAGATTTCAAAGAGGTATTTAGACTTGTTTTTCTTTTTAGGTCTAATACATCTTGTTTTTTTTTTTTTTTTTTTTTTTTTTGCATTTACTCGGGAAAAAAAAGAAAGAAGGATCCTAATTGGTCTGCTGTGAGGAGCAAGTAATTGAGAAATCCAAAAAAGAACTTTCTGAGTCTTCTCTTCCTCTCATAGTCTTTATCGTTCCGATTTTCGCTTCTCAGTTATAGAGCATTCCAGAGCTTCGGACTGATTTCCCGGGTATTTCAAATGAGAGCACTCCGACCCAAGTTCAGATTGATTCGACCCCCCAGTTTGGGGATGTTCTTAGAACATCCATCCAGAATCCGAAAGTGGGAACATCATATAGTGTTGAGGGAGTTTCCAAGGATGTGCCTGGGGTTGGGGGGTCAGTTGCTCATGGGTCTTCTTCAGAAATTCTTACGCTGTAGATAGGGACATCATTCTCCCCTGCCTCACAAGATCTGAGTGAGCTTCCCTCTATTCAGAAAAAATCAATAAAGAGGAAAACTACTTACTCCGGAGTCTGGAACAAGTAATTATGTTGCTTTTGTTGGGGTTTTAGGCAATCAGTACGGGTAACGCAGCGGAATGCCAGGAAATCAAATTTTCCGATTTCTTTTATTTTTCTTGGGTAATTAAAATAAAATAATTTATTTCAATCACTCAATACTCAACAAATAGATTTTTACCCAAAATTCAGAATTTTTTCAATATTGCCAAAAAGCCCATATACTTTGCATTTTGATCATTTTAGTCCATAAATTGTCAAATACAATTTTGAGTGACTCAAAATCATTACCAAAATGATTTTAAACATGTCATACACATCAAAACACAATTGCAACCGAAAATCTCATATTTTCTACAAATTACCGTGAATCCCACCAAGTTTCAATTTTGATCATTTGGTCCAATCTTGTTCAAAACAAGTCAAGATCAAATCCAATAAATATACATAATATATACATCATTATACAACACATGTATGAAAAGCCCCAAATTTGGAAAGGGTATAGACCCTAATTTTACAAATTCAATAATTACACAAAATTAATTCAATCCAACACTTTAATCTAATCTCTACAATACCGAACAAGTCTCACCACCATGAACAACTCAAGAACAATTCTATGCCATCATTGAGTGGCCTAACAACTCTAGAATGACAACCAAGTCATGTAATGACTAAAAGAGAGCTTAATAACACTCTATAAGCTTTCTTCCTTAACATACATGCTCACATATTTCATTCATGCTTCCAACCAACATGTTATAAAACTAAGAGAGTAAAAACACAAGAGAACATCCTATGTTGAAGCCTAAAGAAATAGAAACAATTTCTTAGAAAAGAAAAGAATGAAAATAGCTTTTATTTCCAAGTTTTCTAAACTTCAGCTTAACACTTGTATTTTTCTCTCAACTCTCTTGTTTTGTAATATTTTTGGCTTGGCAAAAAAGTGTTGCAAAAAAAAAAAATCTTTTAAACCTAGGGTTGGCCGACTTTAGCAAGGATAAAATGGTAAATTTAGATTTTTCAATTTTTTAATCAAAAATTAAAGAATTCAAATCCAATTTGACTACCATTTTCAAAAAGCAAAATACATGTGCACCAATCAAAATTAGCCATTTAAAAGCATAATAATGATGAAGATAAATGTAAATAATTATCCTAATTATTTAACATTTAAATAATTAAATAATTACTAAATACAAATATCTAATTACATGTATCACATTTACTTTAATTATTCCATAATACATATATTTGGAACATATGTCAAATAATTTATTTGACAAATAATTAATGTGTATTTGACCGGCGTAAACACACATGTATAACGCAAGCGCACGTATCGTTCAAGTAGTATAAAAATATCGATCCCACGAGGACTTAATTCCTACTGTTGTTATTAATTATTGAATCTATTTATTTACAAATATCTAATTGAGGGAGAAGTGAAATGATTGCTTGAATTATTTGATTTGTAGATTTGCTAAATAAATAAAAAGATAAAACGACAAAAGAAAATACTAAGGAAAATAAAAGACTCAAAGATCTAGGGTTGTGAATCTTTCTAATATCTTTAAAAAGATGAAGTGGTTATTTTAAGTTTGTGTAATAAATCAGTTTACTAACCTGGAACACGAATTTATGTGAAAGCATCTCTCGATGGTCAGACACAAATACCCAGTTTAATCCAATTGAATCATATGTCTATGTCAACCAAATTATCTGGATTCATTATGTTTAAGTTCTAATTATGGCTACCCCCGCCCGACAGGTATATGTCTATCCCGTAAGGAAATCTATTAAATGGTTATCTATCCTCAAAGAAGATCGTGGGCTATTAAGTCAAAGGTTGAAACCTAAAATCCCTATGTCTAGTTCATTTTAGATTTACCACATTAATCTTATTGGTGATCAAACAACAAGAAGCATTTAAGACTTAATAAGTAAACCTTTAAATTACTCAAATTATAAAATAACCTCTTATAAACCGGTGATATTAGATTTCATCACAACCTAGAAAACTAACTTAGTTATAACACATAGTTATGACAAGTAAAAAAAAAGACATAAAAATTACTAAAAAGTAAATGCAGAAAAATAATAAAATGCTAAGGTAAAAGGAATTAACTTATACTATTAACTATTTAGATATCTCCCATAAAATAATATATATACTTGTGATAATTTTACCAATCAGCCATATAGGCGGTAACCTGATTAAGTCAAATTAAGATAAACCAGCCATAAAGGCGGAACAAGAAATAAACCAGCCATAAAGGCGGAACAATAATTAAACCAACCGACCAGTATGGCGGTATCCTCATTAAGTCAGGTTTAACCAGATTAAATTAAATAACCAACCGACCAATATGGCGGTATCCTCATTAAGTCAGGTTTTAAATAGTTTATATATTATATTTTAGGGAGATTAATCTAAATAGCAATAGTAAAAGAATTACCTTTTCACCTTAGCATGGAGAAGTTACCCTCGCATAGTAAAACGGTAAAAAGTAAAAATAAAATTACTATTCAAAAAAATAGAATTACTATTATTACTTCAGAACGTAATTAAAACTAACTACAAAACTGAAATTAAAAGAAACTAAGAAAAAAACTCCCTATTTACATCAGAGGATTTCAAGAAAAAGGTACATTTGAAACTAAAATTTGAAGCTGAATTTATAGGCCCCGGTAGACCTTGGGAGTCGCGACGCCAAGGGCTTTGGCGTCGCTACGCGATGACGTGGCGCGACCTTATTGGTTGCTCGGCATCTCACCGGACACGTGGCAGGGCGGCTGAAAAATTTCGACTCGTTGAATTTTTGACACGTGGCAAGGCGGCTGGCTGAAGTCGGCTCGTTGAATTTTTAACACGTGGCATGCGGCGCACGTTAGCAGATTGTTTGTGATGATGACACGTGGCACGGCGCACGTTAGCAAAGTCAAACTTTGTCAAACGTTGACTTGTTGACCTGGTGCATGTTAGCAGCCTCCGACGCATTTTAGGCGTCGCGACGCGCCAAAAATTACGAAAATGCCCTTTTTGCCAATTTTCACAGTTTTGCTCCAAATCACCTCCAGAATGTCCTGAAACTTTATTTATCTACAAAATAACACAAAACACATCAAAATATTCACAAAACTCAAGAAACTATTCAAAATATTAAGTTAAATGAGTGAGAAATAGTGATACATTTACCACTCATCAGTATTTAATAAAATCAAGTATTTAATCTAAATACACATTAATTATAAAGCGGCTGGATAACCCTTTAAGCATGCATTTTTCGTTTAAGTATTAAACGATTTATAAATAATCAATATTATTTATAATAGTTTTCCTAGTGCTCTACGAGTATATTTCATTAGTGAGACTCTCTAGATTCAGACATATCCGTCACGAAATCCAATTTCGTGTCCATAATCTACCCACCCGTAAATTATGACGACCACAGATAAACTCCCTGAATCATATAGGTCGAGGTCATTGCATACGTATAATCATTCCGTCACAGATATCCAGATTATTCCATAGATATAGATATAAACGTCAAATCTCTATAGGTATAATCTCGTCGACGTTTCTATTAGCAATTTCTTAATAACACTTATAACTTACTTCTACAGTGTATCACGAGCCCATGGATTCAACATATTGCTAATTCCATAATGGATACCTATGTTCTGTACACAGAACTGACGGATCCTTATCTTGATACACACAGGATGTCCTGAGGATCAGTCCACACCCAACGAACATGCGGAGGTCTGATATAAATATATCGGTGACATGACAGCCATCAAAGTGTGAAAGATACCTCATACATCCACGGTGGTATCTCAAGTCAAATGACCACTATGCTCGCTCAACCCGAGAAGATTCTTATTGACGTTGGTGTACTATCTATTAAGAATCTTCGGTGATTCGTTCAGTGTTTATCCGATATAAACACTTACATATCTATACGAGTCTCCAAGACTCATGGTTCATTGAGAAACCATTAGAATCCAAGATTCCAGTATACGACATGTACCAGTCTCAACAGGTTTACTTAACTGACCAAGTAATGTAAACCTTGACCAGAAACAATCTAAGAATGAAATGTTATAATACAACTCAATGCCAGTTGCGACGCTTTTGCAACAGTATCATAAACAATCATTCTATGGTCATTTACGTATTTACCATATAATAAAAGAATTCATATAATGAAAACTGTTTATTTTATTCATAATAAAATATTTATACAAGTATTTACAATGAAATATAAGAGAAATTGGCGCTCAGAGCACCAACCCTAACAACTTTGATTTTTTTTTTTTTTTGCTTTAAGTATTTTTTATTCTTTTAATTTTTTTTAGTTTTTGCAAGTGAAGGTGGAGTAATCCCTGTTGAAATTCCACCTTCTACTAATGTTCAAGAAGGATTTCCGGTGCCTGTAAATTCTAGAGAGGGGCCATCAACTCCGATTGAGGTTGGAGATGAGCTTTCTCTCTCGTCTCTTCTCCAACTTTTCCTTTTTCGGGAGCAAGTACAACTGTAGTGGGGAAATCTTCAAAAGTTCTCGAGGAGAGCTATAGTGAGGGTGAATAAGTCCCAAGATCCATTTATCCTCTTGTAATAAAAGAATGAGATTCAGATATCTGGCGATCGACCTTCAGTAAGCCAGATTGCACTCTTGTGAAGAATGAGGAAGCATTCTGATGACCCGACATCATGCTTCAGAGTTCTTCATATCCTTTTATACTCAAGTGGATGAAGTTTATCTCTGAGGTCAGTGTAATTAGAAACTTGACCAGTCCTTCGCCAATACGATGACTGTGATAAGTCATTTATTAATTTTCCCATTGAGTAATTATTATGTTTTGGATGAAAAATTTCTAAATCATACTAAATTGTGTTGCACAGGCCATTCAAGACATGATGACAACCTTGTCTATTCAGGACAATAAATATTATGCCCTCAAAAAAGGAAGAAAAGAAATGAGGGATCAAGTCATCCAACAGTAAGAGTTTATCAATCAGAGCAATGCCACTTTCATTGATTTGGAGAAATAAGTGGCAGAGCTCCAGGATTTTTTGAAAATCATAGACTCGGAGTTGGCAGATGTCCAGAGTTTGTTGACCTTGACCGAAGCTTCTACCGAAGCTAAATCGGATCAACTGGAGGCCAATTTGATTGAGTCTGAAAACAGAAGTAAAATTTCTATGCCATTATTCAGACTTTAGAAAAATAATTTGCCATTCTCCATTTTTCATTAGCTTCTGAAGTTGCTGCAAGATAAGCAGTTAAAAAGAGCTCAATTGAGCAAATCATAAAATTTCAGAACAACCTTGTCCGATCCAGTTTGGATTATTCTGTCATTTCTTACTGAAATGGGTTTTGGAGTTATCGTTTGAAAAAATAATATCTACCCCGAGTTCATGACGAAGCATGTTATCTGCCCCGGGGTGGTGTAAGATTCATTTTCATGATAACTTGTCATCTTCGGCAACTTCAGATAACCAAATCATAATTCCTTCTGATCAGGACTCAGACGTGGGTCCAGAGGGTCATGAGCCTTACTCCGATGAAGAAAAATTAGCTCCCTGCAAAAGTCTTCCACTACCACATTCTAGAATTGTCTACCGTTATCTGTGATTAAGGTTTGTGGAATGCCAAATCTAGTAATGATTTGTTTCCTTAGGAACTTAATCACATCTCTTCAGGTGATGCTTTTAAAAGCTTTTGCCTCAACCCATTTGGTGAAGTAGTCTGTTGTTAATAGCACAAATCTGACTTCCCCAGTTGAGATTGGTAGTAGGCTAACTATATCCATCCCCTATTGAATAAATGGCCAAGGATTTTGTTGGTTTCTATTACCAAGCCCCAAGATCAACAAGAGCAAACAAAATATATATAAATGAATGAACAATATTGAAGTATGGCGGAATCATACTCACAAAAATCGGAATGCGGATGCGTTGATGAAATGAAAACTTCTCCTTTGTGCAGTGATGAATTCGGCCAAGGTGGAAAGTGCAGCTCCAAGCTTTGTTTGATCCTCCCAAGCTCAAGGATTAGTTTCCCATAACACCTTTGTATGATCCCTTGAAGGTGCTAGCCTTTGTTGTGATTTTGAATGCACAACTTCTTCAAATCTTGCCACAAAAATTGAAGAAATGGAGAGCCCAAAACTGCATGTAGTTTCGGCAATGTGAGAGAGAGGAGAGTTCAATGATTTTTTGTTACAAAAAATCAATTTATATTTATGCCATAATATTTATTAAATTAATAATAAACTTATGACACAAATCATGCAATGGCTTAGAGTGTCAAACACTCAATTTCCATGCAAAACCATTGAGTGCATTGTACACTATCTCCATGCAATGCATTAGAGTTAAATAATGCATAATATGACATGTGTCATGTGGGCCCCACACGTTTCCAAATGAAAGTGGGCCCACGTGCACTCACGCGTTCGGGTTCGATATTTCCGAAATACCGAACTTACGTCGCGACGTTAATTAAATCGAATTTAAATAATAATTGCGCCTAGCGAAATTATTATTTACGTCGCTAACGAATTAATTCAAATTAACTCGTTTGCCCCGTCGAAATTGAATTTCGATTATTATATCGAATATAATAATTTTACGATTAATTCCAAATTAATCGTTCTCTCTCTATGTATAGTACTTTATCCAAGATAAAGTCTCTCCGTAATTAATCCAAGATTAATCGAGTTTGAATCATACGTCATTGGTGAATCTTCGGGAAGTGACCCAAGAGATCTCCGGATATGTTGGCAGTAAATACGGTCGTCGGATTATCCGAACACGTGCGTACCTCGTACTACGTTTTTACCGATTCACAAGACAAGGTTGGCTTCTAGCAAAGCGCCATGCCTACCCAATTCTCCAGAAATATTCTTATAGGAATATAAGATCTATATCAAGCGTAGTATACCGTAGTATTGCGTATATCGAACCAGTATCGGATGATCACATGTTAGGCCTGGGGCTGGAAATGTGTCTGCCCCGTACGAAACATATATCGGACATCAAGCAACTAGTCTCTTTAAATCGGACAATCCTGACCTGGTCATATTGTCCCGATGGTTGCAACCTTTTATAGAGTACTAGTTCTGTGTCCTGCGTGATCATCACCTCCATATGTCTGAAGTGATACTTCCATCTCGACATCACATCCAGTACACTACGATTCTCGATAAACCCAGAAGAGGTGTACACAGAACCGGTTAAGGTCCCCAACCACCAAAACCAAAGTTTACCGATTGTCGCAAGTACTAGCGATGTAAGTCTCAGGTTAAGACCATATACACCTACCCTGATGCGGCCTCCCATAGACACGCAGACATACTACCAATGGGATTCCGCGGGGTCTATCCAGAGCGAAGCTGTTTTCCGTACCATCGGTAAAACACAACCTCCTATCGCACTTGCATAAGTATCCAATACTTAAATATATGAGAACTATGCCGTTGTGCCCTCACAACGTGCACAAGCGCAATACTAGTCTATTCCGCATTATCGATGTCCGATCTCGATAATACTCCGACTAGGGATATTTAATGATTAAACCTTTATGGATTGATACTGTCTCATATCATCTCAATCCGGTATTAATCATATGGACTTTCGCCATTTATATATCAAAGTAAATAATATTACAAAACGGCAAAAGGCAATTTCATTATCACATAGTTAATTTTGTACAATAATACAATATCATTTACAAACAGTGACGCTATGGGACATAATGTCTAACAGATTTGCCATTGTGGCTAAATCTTCTCTAGGGAGATGAATTTTGGTGGCATGTTTTGGCTCTTCCTAAATTTCTGAGTAAAGCTTTCAGCTTTATTCTAGAGGGTAGGCCAATTATATCATGTTTGAAGTACTTTTTGCTACAAAGCTCTTCCTCCAGAATGATTTCTTGTTTGGCCTTCAAAGGAAATTGATAACTATTTTTCCAGATTCAAATAACTTTCCATTCAATCTTCTTTTGGTAGGAAATTTTCATTCCACTGTGACACCACTAAAGCCGAATCACTATTGATTTCTATTTTCTTCACACATAGGCCTTTGGCAAGCCTTATCCTTGCTATAAGAGCTTCATACTCAGCTTCGTTATTAGTTGCTAGGAATAATAGCCAAACAACCTCTTTTATAACCAAGCCCTTCGAAGCTGATTAGGTATAAGCCAATTTTGGATTGATTACTTGACCCATCAATATACAATTTCCACACTTCATTTTTTAACTTAGTCAAGTGTAGAGTTTCATCCTCCAAGGTTGGCTCACATTCAACTTCTAACACTTGACCTTTTCTGGCGGTCCGAGGTTGGTATTCGATATCATACATGGACAACTTTATTGCCATTTTCCTAACTCATCCCATCACATCCATTTTGTTGACTATAGATCATAGTGGATAAGAAGTCATTACTATGATCTTGTGAATTTCAAAATAGTGTCAGAATTTCTCTTTTGCATAATGAAGAGTTAAGACCAATTTCTCTGCCGTCGTATACCGAGTTTCTACATCAAGTAATGTCTAGCTAGCAAAAAATACTGGTTTCTATTTCCCCTCTTCTTCTTTGAGCAATACAACACTGATTGAGTAGTAGGATACTGCCAAATATAAAACAAATCCTCATGTGCCTTTGGTGCAGACAATATAGGAGGCTGCTTCAAATAGCTTTTCAATTGATCTAGGGCCTCTGCCTATTCTGGGTCCAATGACATCCCATTCCTAGAACAGATGACTTTGAAGAATTTTTTGCACTTATCAGATATCCTGGAAATGAATCTATTAAGTGCTGCAACCCTTCCGGTGAGTAGCTGGACATCTCTATTTATCTTCGAAGTGGTGATTTTCAGCAAAGCCTTAACTTGGGTTGGATTTGCTTTAATTCCTCTATGTTTCACTACATATCCTATGAAAATCCTAGATGAAACTCCAAATGTGCATTTGGTGGGATTAAGTTGGAGTTTATGCTTTAATATCACTTCAAAGACTTTAGCTAAATCTGTTATGTGATCACGAGTTTGCAAAGTCTTCACCACTATATCATCAATGTAGGCCATAACTGTCTTCCCAATTAACTCATGGAAGATAATGTTGACCATTATTTGGTAGGTAGATCCGACATTCTTTAACCCAAAATGCATGACTTTATAACAACCTAGACCCCGAGGAGTAATAAAAGTTATCTTTTCATGATCATCTGGATAAAGTGGGATTTGATTGTACCCACTGTATGCATACAGAAAAAACAATCTCGCATACCCTGTAGTGGCATCCATGAGTTGATCAATCTTCGAAAGTGGATATGGGTCTTTTGGACAAGCCTTGTTCAAGTCTGTGTAATCAACACAAACTCTCCACTTCCCGTTCTTTCTCTACACCACCACCACATTGGATATCCATTGTGGATATCTTACTTCTCTTATGAAGTTAACTTTCAGTAATTTGTTAACTTCTTCAGAGATAATTTGGTTTCTCTCTGGAACAAATCTTCTTTGTTTATGCACTATAGGTTTGACTTCTTTGTTGACTGCTAATTTATGACAAGCCAAGTCCAGATGGAAGCCTGACATATCTTCATGTGTCCAAACAAAAACATCGACATTTTCCAAGAGAAATTTCATTAACTATATTTTCACTTGCTTTGCCAACTCTGCTCCAATATA
>SKCR01037973.1:0-67617 GCA_019454045.1 Zanthoxylum bungeanum | reverse complement strand
ACGCTCCCACGAACGTGCTAGAATTGATGAAATTCGAATCTGAGGTTTCGGGCGAATGGGTATCACTTTTTACATCATGTTTTTGCCTCATTTTTCATGAAATCGAGCGCCATTTGACAAAATCGACTATGCAGTCTTGTAATATGTTCCAAGAGTTTTGATTTGGTGGGTGGCTTGATACATGGATCAAAGCGACGAAAGAGATCAAGACTTGGACTTACACATGTTTTCCTCAATGTTGAGTCGTTTTACCAACTAGGGCAACTGTCGGCCACCATAAGATGGGGGTGGCCGGCACACTCTTCTGGGTCGTCGTGACAGCCGAGGATGGTTGTTGGCCGGCCAACAACCCATCATTTTGCTTAACGACGAGAATAGAGGTGAGGGGGTCGAGAATATAGGGAAAAGGGTCGAGAATATAGGGGAGGAGGTCGAGTGAAGGAGTTGATCTTAGTTTTTCATCTTTGCAAATTTCTAAAACTATGGATATTTATAAGAAACTTTCTAAAAATTATAAAATGACCCCATAAAATTATACTTTGGTCCCTGACCAAGTACTCTTTTAGAAAATCAAATTTTTTAGGCCATTCTGATGTGATTTTGATAAGTGCACAACATAAAAGTTATTCTTCTTCGAAAGACCTTTCTAGGGGTTTAAATATCAACTCCATTGGAGTTTTTTTTCTCTCTCTATAGCCAAAATAATAAAACTTAGTTATATAAAAATATCCAAAAATACGCGTAACCGATAATTTCGAGTTACGAGATTTGCAATGCAACGAAATCCAACTTTTAAATATTCCAACATATTTTTCAATGATTAAACTTTTATTCTCTAACATCGTCTCATTCCGAGAACTAAACTTCAATTTGAGAACCTTCCTGAACTGTTATGAAAATTCGGGATATTATAAGTAGAATCTGAATCACATATGACCTCTTACTTTTACAAAGTATGTCTCACTTAAAATTATACTAATAGCTATCATTTCATCATGCTATTTTCTAATAGTCCCCCATGAAGAAAATTGGTGAAAATTAAAAAATAAAAATTGATGGTTTACAACATCAAATCATTTTGACCTTGGTGAAAGAGTTCAACTAATTAAAACATGTATAGATATGTATGATTTAACCTTTGAACCTTCTCTTATAATAATATATTTACTTTATTAGCTTACTAGTAGACGCGATGTCCTTTAACGGTTCTACCATTTGTGTAAATGAATATATATTGCACACATGAATCTTTCCTAACACATATGAGTTCAGTTATATTTATTTTGGTTCTGAACAACCACCCAATTCTGTAAGAATTTCTAAAAGTTGAGCCTTTTACAGTTCCCTTTGAAGCTATCATATTTTTTGAATTTCTGACGCATAAAAATCATTAAAAGTTTTTACTTAACCTCTTTCCTTACGGAATCACTGTTTCATTTCATCATACGAATGGATTAAGGGAAAAAAAAACCCTTACAATGATCCACCAAATTCTTTTATAATTAGGTTGTTCATTTCAACTTAGATTTTGGAATCTCCAATCAACTAAGTTGAGTTTCCATTATAATGACTTCTCTTTTATTGGCTTTAGTCACATTTTCTTTCATGATTTTCCAACCAAATCTCTAATTAATCATTTGGGTAGCTTGTACGCAATATTATCCTTTGATTTCACAATGTCGATAAAAATAATTGAAGTTAAGAGTAGTTGTATGTATTATATCAATGACATATATATCTTGACTTACCATAATACATTTTACTCGGTACCCTTCTAATTACAAATTGATTATCATAATCTATGAAAATTATTGAAATAGGCTTTGGCCACTTAAGAGTTTCATAGCCATTTTACATCTTCACTAAATTTATCTAATGCATTGAAATCATATTCATAATGTTCATAAAGTTCCACAAAAGGAACATCAAACAACTATTTTCATTTTCTAATTTAAAAACATATGAACCGCCTATTTATTAAATGTTGCAAACTAATTCTAGAATGAAGTCACACGATTTAATTTAATTTTGTAATATAATTATTAATATTATAATAAATTATTAATTTAATTAACGCTTTAAGTCTAAATTTACTTAGTCGTAACTCATATTAAATCAAAATTTTAATTAAAAATTAAATCTAAATTTATTTAGTCATTACAATATTTTATAGATAATTAACAAAATTCTTTTTAACATCTCCATTCCAAAGATGCTATCAGTAGATAATGAATCCCACTATACCTTAAGCCTTTGACTAATATTACGACATTTTTTCTTACTATAACAATTCTTAATCATGTAATAAATAAACTCATGTGTGTTATGAATAAAATTATCTAGCCTAAAATGCAGATTATATATTTTTACAAAAATATTTACATGAAATCCATTTTATATAAATGACTCAACTAAACATCACTTAAGTTGAAATCATTTTTTTCATGCTCAAAACCATAATCGCTAGAAAATTAACTTATTTAAGTGGCCTACAAATTCCAGGAACTTAATTCAGAGCTACGTAAGTTGGGTATCGCAAATGCATTTTGTCTATTTATAGAAACATTTACTGCACAAAAACCTATTTTAAAATTATGCAACTATTTATTGGAAATGGAGAATAAGATGTAACTTTAATAGAATGATCATTTATGTGTCTATTTTATTTTTACTTGGATTTTTACAAATCTCAATTTTATTATCCGAAACTCAAGTTATAAGCAATTCTTTACAGGTTGTTCGGTTAAAACAAAACCTGACGAGACTACAGGGCAGCCACATTGTAAAATTCGGCATAAATTCTCTTTTCATCTAAAAATTTTAATTTTTGGATATGTTGGCTTCTATTATGTCTAGTTTATATATAATTTACGGTGGGTCAAACAGAAGTCTAAATTCATTTTATAACCTAAATATCATAACTTGTCCAGAATTAATATTTTGTGGCCAAACTCACTGTACACCTCTTACAACGCACTGCCATGATTAATCCATATAACTCAGCTATAACCACCATGCATTTGACATATTATAAGTTCATTGTTATGCACCAAATCACATTAGATACAAGTAAATTAGTGTACGGGCCAAATTTGGTCCAGGGGCAATTTCGTCCTTTTGCTCCAGAACCACTACTAAATGCACCCCTGAAACCCCATAACCAAACCCCAAAGACATATGCAGGTCCAAGCCCAACGAGCACCAACACCTGTAACCGAAGGACCATCCAAAGGCCAGCCAACGTAACGCTCAAGTTCATAAACACCATTCATAAACCCATCCGTTCCAGCCTATAACGGGCAAAACGCATTAATAGCTCCTCATGAAGTCGACATAACGAACGAGCAGTCAAAAGGCAATAAAGGCACACGTTACTGGAGCATGTATATATAGGAAACGAGGCTCCAGGAGGAAGGGACATTCAACTTCTAGCTCTCCTACTCATAGCTTTAGAACACTCTCACTCAAGCTCACATCACCTTCCTACCTACCGCTCTCACGGCAGTCTACGGGGATCAAGGTAACATCTGACCTTGCTCCTCCTCCTACGATTTTTGCACCTCATTACCATCACTGACTTGGGCGTCGGAGTGCCTACGGCATCCACCACACTGGTGGGCAGACCCTCCACGCTCACCCTACCTCTTTATTTTGCAGGATCGACAGTGCCCCTCTACGAAATCTCGATTGTAGACCTCGGGCGAAAATCAGAGTCTACAGTTTGGCACCCACCGTGGGGCCTTAGCGATTCATAACAAACGAAGATCTCTCCGTCTACGATCCCTTCAACACAGCTGCACATGGCTTCTAGCAGCGATCAGACATTAGATCATATGGCCTCTCAATTGGCCATTCTACAAGAACGATTATGAGTCTTAGAGGAGGAAAATTCAGCCATGCGAATCTCCAATATAACTCTCCAGAAGCAACTGGAGCAAATCTCTTCAACCTCCCGACAACCTGATACTACAGACCTTCCCGGAAATCCCACAATCCCCACCAATCTCTTGGGGGCATTCAACAATGTGACAAATGACAATCTGCCATCAGACAACCATCCACCAAATCAAGAAAGAAGTCAACATATTTCCTCAACCGACCAAGCACGGCAAGGTGCCTCCACCATGCGCAAGGAAATGCATGAGTTCAAAGATGCAATTCTCTCCAGCCTACCTGGTGTCAGACTACCAGTGAGAAAAAGCCGAGCCGGCACGATCTCAAATACCCCATTTTTGGACACCATCACTTCCACCGAACTACCAAGGAAGTTCAGTCCTCCATATATGAAGTTGTATGACGGATCCACAAACCTGAACGATCATGTGATCCATTACAAATACAAGATGATGTCGACTGATCTGGCTCCTCATCAATGGGTAGCTGGAATGTGTAGAGGATTCAGAGAAACATTGACGGGCCCAGCCCTCACTTGGTTCCTCAATCTATCTTACAGGACTATTGGGTCATATCAGGAACTAGCTGGTAAATTTGTGGAGCATTTTGCAAGTTCTTGCAAGCTTGAGAAGACCACCAATAACCTTAATGCAATCCAACAACGGAGAGGGGAGTCCTTGCGAAGCTACGTGGCTCGCTTCAATAAAGAAAGGATAACAATCCCAGATCTTTATCAGCCTACTTTAGTGGAAGCATTTAGAAATGGATTACTTTCAGAAAGAGGACTCTATAAAAAGCTCACTAAATTTCGATGCTACATTATGGATCATACCATGGCCCAGGCTCAAATTGAGATTAGATGAGAGGAGGATAAAAGAAACAAGAAAAGAGATAATTTCATCAGCCATCACAATGAGAGAACCTCAAATCCGCCCAACCGACCCTACAACTGATATGCTAGCAATGTACTTCAATAAAATGATACTTGATGTAGTTAGTCAATAAAAAAAAGGGCTAGATGACACCCCCATTGTCGCATTGGGGACATCATAGCTTCCCAAATAAGTATTCATTGGTTACTTTAGAAATAAAACTATCATTCACAAAACTCCAACTTAGGAAGAAACCCATTTGCTCCAATCGACCTACATTTACCAACACCTGGCCCAATCAACATGCTTCTCCCAATCGACATGAGAATACCCTCAAAATCCTCCAACATACCCAATCGGCCAAGAAGTAAACTCTAGGATTGTCATCTCCTCCATACTACGTGAAAAAAATTATCATAACTTTCAGACGATGAAGGATTGCCATCTCCTCCAAACTATATAGAAGGATTTTCATCTCCTGATTCGACCATGAAAGAACAAGGCGCATCCTTCCAATTTAACCAATTTTCCTACCATTCACCCCATACGATGAAACAATGTGTCTTGCATTGGAATATCCAGCAGCCCCACTCTACCTGTATAAAGACTTGCCATGAGAAGGATGTCACATACGACAATACACAAATGAATACTTGGCATGGATATCCCAGTCGACATTACCAGATGGAAGAAGGCTTAGTATCTGACAGAGGGTCCACTCGACACGACAAGGAAAAAGTCTTGGCTAGGAGCTAAGGTACCACTCCACACGACAAGGAAGAACTCCTAGCCAGGGGCTGAAGCACCACTCGACACGACAATGAACATGTCTTAGTTAGAGGCTAAGGTTCAAGTCGACACGACATGGAGGAATGATCAGTTATTGGCTGAAGTTTCATTCGACACGACAGATAAGTAGGGTGAGTTGCCTAAAGTTCCAATCAACATTACATGGATACACATCATGAGAATGCTATCCCACTCGACAATACAAAGATGTAGTCTCGGCTCAAGGAAGATGTTTCAAATGAAGATTCATCATAAGGTGAATGTCTCACTGGACACTACACTCAGCATGAGGTGAATGTCTCACTCGACCTGACACGTATGAGGCTTACACTTATTTAAGATCTCATTCGACAAGACATGGATATCACCTTCCTCAGAAGACATGAAAGGTTAGTCATCATATCCATATGACATTGATTTAATACCGCAAACTCCAGACTATATAGGGAATCTTTTATCATGCCTTGTAGTATGAAAAATCCTTTGGACCTCCATCAGGTCCACTCGACCGACCTTCATCAGGTTAGGTAGTATGAAAAATCCTTTGGACCTCCATCAGGTCCACTCTACCAACCTTCATCAGGTTAGGTAGTATGAAAAATCATCATTTGGACCTTCATCAGGTCCACTCGACCGACCTTCATCAGGTTAGGTAGTATGAAAAATCCTTTGGACCTCCATCAGGTCCACTCGACCGACCTTCATCAGGTTAAGTAGTATGAAAAATCCCTTGGACCTCCATCAGGTCCACTCGACCGACCTTCATCAGGTTAGGTAGTATGAAAAATCCTTTGGACCTCCATCAGGTCCACTCGACCGACCTTCATCAGGTTAGGTAGTATGAAAAATTCTTTGGACCTCCATTAGGTCCACTCGACCGACCTTCATCAGGTTAGGTAGTATGAAAAATCCATTGGACCTCCATCAGGTCCAATCGACCGGCCTTCATCAGATTAAGTAGTATGAAGAATCCATTGGACCTCCATCAGGTCCAATCGACCGGCCTTCATCAGATTAGGTAGTATGAAGAATCCATTGGACCTCAATCGGGCCTAGTCGACCGACCTTCATCCAATCTAGTAGGATGATGACCCTCATGGACCTTCATCGGGTTCATTCGACTGTAGTATCATGGTCTTCAGACGACATGGTCTCAGACTACAAGTCCTGTAGAATGAGGAATTATACCCTCATTGACCTTATTCAGGTCTTGTAGAATGAGGAATGAGAACCTTCATTGACCTTTGTCAGGTCTTGTAGAATGAGGAATGAGAATCCTCATTGACATTCTTCAGGTCTAGTAGAGTGAGAAGTGATGACCTTCTTGGACCATTATCAAGTCCATTCGACAGGTCCATACGACCGTAGTCTCATGGACCCTCATCAGGAGAATGAGTGATAACCTTCATAGACCTTCATCGGGTCTAGTAGTATGATAATGAAAGACTCTTGGACCTTCGTTAGGTCTGTAGATTGAAGACTTTCATAGACATTCATCTGGTCCAAACGACATTGAAGACTCCCCTGGTCATTTGACCCGTAGTATGGGATTATCCTAACCTTCATCTGGTTCAGTCGACCAGGGACTTCCCTCATGTACTCATGTCGAGTCAACTGAAGACATGGACTTCCTACAGTCTATACGACAATGTCGTGTGAATTATCTCATGAACCTTCATTTGGTTCAGTCGACCGGGAAATTCCCCATGGACTCATGTCGAGTCAAGTTTTTAGACATGGATTACACATGTCGAATGACTTATATCTTTATGGCCTTCCTCAAGTCCAGTCGACCGGGGACATCCCCTATGGACTCATGACGAGTCAAGTTTTTATACATGGATTACACGTATCGTATGACTTATATCTCTCTGGCCTCATCAAGTCCAGTCGACCGGGGACATCCCCCATGGACTCATGTCGAATCAAGTTGTAGACATGGGATACACATGTCGTATGACTTATAACCTGACCTTCATCTGGTTTAATTAGCTGGGTACTTCCCCAATGGATCTAGTATAGTCAAGTTCATTATCCCGACCATCATCTGACTCGGACGAACTGGGTACTTCCCCAATGGCTCTTGTAGAGTCAAATTCATAACTTGATATTTGTTTGGTTCAATCAATAGGCAGCATCAATGCTCGAGTACACCTACATACTATGGCCTCGACCTAGGTGACACACGCGTCAAGTACTCTCCAAGCCAATGACTCCTTGACTTAGAGAGTAAGGGATAAACTGTACGGGATAAATTTGGTCCAGGGGTAATTTCATCTTTTTTCTCCAGAACCACTACTGAATGCACCCCGAAATCCCCTAACCAACCCCAAAGACATATGCAGGTCCAAGCCCAACGAGCACCAACACCCGTAACCGAAGGACCATCCAAAGGTCAGCCAACGTAACGCTCAAGTTCATAACCACCGTTCATAAACCCATCTGTTCCAGCCTACAACGGGCCAAAACGCATTAATAGCTCCTCATGAAGTTGACATAACGAACGAGCAGTCAAAAGACAATAAAGGCATACTTTACTGGAGCATGTATATATAGGAAACGAGGCTCCAGGAGGAAGGGACATTCAACTTCTAGCTCTTCTACTCATAGCTTTAGAACACTCTCACTCAAGCTCACATCACCTCCTACCTACCGCCCTCACGGCAGTCAACGGGGATCAAGGTAACATCTGGCCTTGCTTCTCCTCCTACGATTTTTACACCTCATTACCATCACTGACTTGGGCGTCGGAGTGCCTACGACATCCACCACACCGGTGGGCAGACTTTCCACGCTCACCATACCTCTTTATTTTGCAGGATCGCCAGTGCCCCTCTACGAAATCTCGATTGTAGACCTCGGGCGAAAAATCAGCGTCCACAATTAGATAGCGTTAAAATTAATAACTTAAGAAAAACAAGTCTCCGGCAAAGGCGCCAAAAACTTGACCGGTGCGTAATCACACGCGTATAACGCAAGCGCACGTATCGTTCAAGTAGTATAAAAATATCAATCCCACGAATTAATTCCTACTGTTGTTATTAATTATTGAGACTATTTATTTACAGGTATCCAATTATAAGGGAGAAGAGAATGATTGTTTTTGGTTGATTGAATGTGGATTTGCTTAAATAAAATAAACAAAAGAAGATATACTAAGAAAAATAAATAAAAGACACAAAGATCTAGGGTTGTGATTCCACACAATATTATCCTAAAGATGAATTGATTCTCTTATATATGTGTAATAAGTCAGTTTGCTAACCTGGAATACGAAGATATGCAAAAGCCTATGTCGATGGTCAGACGAAAATACCCAAATAACCCAATTAATCATATGTCTATGTTAACCAAGTTACCTGAATTCATTAAGTTCAATTTCCAAAAGTGGCTACCCCCACCCGACAGGTATATGTCTATCCTGTAAGGAAATCTATTAAAGGGTTATATATCCTCAAGGAAGATCGTGGGCTATTGAATCTAAGGCTGAAACCCAAAATCCCTTCATCAAGTTCATTTTAACTTTACCAAATCAATCTTATTAATGACCAATTAACAAGAAGCATTAAGCTTAAGACTCAATAAACAAACTAAAGAATTACCCATAAAAAGAAAATCATTTATTAAGTGTGTGCATATTGTGTTTCATCACTTCCCTAGAATAAAAATAAAATGATGGGGGTTGGGGGATCCACCTTTACTATTTCTAATTTAGAAATCTCTCTTACTATAATATAGAATTTATCAGCGATATTACCAACCAGCCATATAACGCGGTATCCTCATTAAGTCAGATTTTAATTAAGTCCGACCGAACATAAATGTGATATCATTATTTTTCATAAACCAACCCATATAGGCGGTAATCATCTGTCACATAAAGACCGGCCATATAGGCGGTGTCATATTATGTCAAATAAATAAAACCAGCCATTAAGGCGGTTATAACCTTTTATGTTAAATTATAATTTTCCATATTACAAACAAGGTGCAATCCTTAAATTCCTTACAAAAACCTAAGGAAAGCATGAGAATTACAAATGAAATGGCTTGGTATTTATAGGAAAATCTAAAGGCTTCCACCAATTTCTCCACCAATTTCTCCACCAAACACTCCACCAACATTCCACCAAACACTCCACCAAACATGCCACAAGACACTCCACAAAACACTCCACCAAACATGCAATCATGTTTTGTGGAAGTTTGACAATTGTAAATTGTCATTTTCCTTTTTTATTTTTTATTTTTTTGATAATGACTTTAGTAATTACACAAAACACATTGGATTATTCGTTAATTTTGGTCTTGAAAAATTCGGAATTCGAAAATATTTAAAATTTCAAAGTTGTAGATCTTTGAGTCTTCTTTAATCTTCAACTTGAATCAGCTCAATCAGATATCGGATGAAATATTTATGGCCAAAATACGACAATTGCGCAAAATTGGAATTTCCGAAACTGTACTTCGTGACGCGTATAGTAAATTTTCTTTTTCGCCATTTTTTCCTCCGGAATTTATCGCTTTAGCCCCAAGTTGATTCCATTAAGTCCCGATACTTTATTTATCTACAAAATATATCAAAACACATCAAAACGTTCATCAAACCCGAGAAACTAAACAAAATATTAGGTAAAATGGGCGGTAAATATTGATATATTTTCCGCTCATCACCTTCTTAATTAGTAATTATCTAATAAAAATTTTGTAACACCTCAGTTCAAGATCAATGACATTTAGAAGGATTTTTGGTTCAAGTCCATGAGCATTCAACATCATTTTTCTTTCATTTGGGCTCTGGAACTGGTATACTGATCACTATACCGGCATATCGGTGGCTCTACACTTTGACATAACCTCTGGATCTGATATACCGGTGTCCTTGTCATTATATCTGTTATTAAATTGGTCTATATGCTTCAAATTTGGCTTCTAGAACCCACGTACCGGTATCGAGATCAGTATACCAATCACTGCTGGGTTTAAATAAAACCTATTCCCCTTCATTTCTTCTCATGCTCTCTCTTTCCCTCCAAACTCCACCCCAAATTTTTGCTTTAAATCAAGCCCAAAGTTTGATTTTCATGCATTTTCACACATCATGTGAAGCATGTAAGTTCCTTAACTTCCATTTTAAAATGTAATTTACATTTCATTATGGATTTTTCATGTTAGGGATAAATCTATTTTTGACCCATTTATATTTTTCATAATTTTGCAAGATTAAGAAGTGAATCATGCTTAGATATGTGCCTAATAACATGATATGTGCATGATTTGAGTTGAATCACATTATATGCCATGGATTATGTAAAACCCTAGAATTTGAAGGTTTTGTCATGATATGAAATTGTGGATTTGAATTTAAATTTTCATGTTATGAGTATGTAATAAGTAAGAATCATGTTATTATTGTTGAGATTGTGAATTGTAGCATGACTTTTGGGTGAAATGTAGTTGGGTGTGTTATTATGAGCTTAGCCGCGAGCTATCCCTTTTTGTATGTCGTTGGATGTCGTAATCGATGGTTGATCTAGCACCACAAGAAAAGCCCATTTCTGGACATATTTCACATTTATTCCATGTTGCATTTCAGTATGTTGGGAAACGCCTTAGGTTTCCTTGTCAACATAGTCACACGCGACATTCACGTGCATGTTTAGGATTTTAAGGTTTGAGTATGCTAATCGTACTTAAACACTTGGTAGATTTCACGCAGAAGAATCATTTCTGCTCCATTCAAGTACATGGGCATTAAGACGTCAGTGTAGTGAGTGAATACGTCTATATTTATGTTTTCATGATTATTTAAATTGTGGTATGTTTTACTTACGATGTATGTACTATGAATTATGAGTACGATTTATGATATATGTAAGTTAAGTCTTATGCTCCGCAAGTTATGTTTCACGTTTACAGTTCACGATTTTCAAGTTGCAGTTCATGTACAAATGCTTATGAATCATGTTTTCACAAGATAAGTATGCATGTTTTCTGCTTATACCTTTCCAAGTCATGTATTCACGATTTCAGCTTATGTCTTCAGTTTACGCTAATATGTCACATGTTTATGATCCATGTTTTTAGATAATATTTTCCAGTCGTAAGTTTACAGTTTATGTTTTCAATTGTGAGTCTTAATCGTAGAAGTACTAGTTAGGAAATTCATTAGGATGGGGTTCATCTCATACCTATTCTAAAATAGGTAATGAATTTCATGCGAGCATTGTATGCATAAACTAGTACATATGATAGTTTATGGTTATATGTTTCCAATTAATGATTTTTATGTTTCAATTTAGGTTATGCAAGTTAATAATTAATGAGCATAGTCCTCAATCTATGTTTCATTTTGCGGTTCATGTTTACAGTTTTCAAGTTATGTTTTTGTACGTGTTATGTTTACGTATTCATAGGTTATGTTACTATATTGCAAAGTCTATAATCCATGTTGTCAGCTTGCATATCATGTTTACAAGTTTTCAATCTACGGACATGTTTACAGTTTACGTCATACAGCCAAGTCATGTTATTAGATTCACAATTATAATTCATATGTATAGTACGATTTTCAGTTCATGTTTACATGTTATAGTTTCAAGTCAAGTTTCAATTTTCAATACATGTATATAGTTTTCCGATAATGTGTATGCCTTCAGTTTACGTCATTGTTTTCATGTTTATAGATTTCAAGTTTTCAGACCATGCTTACAGTCTACAGACACATTTACAGTTCACATACATATTGATAGTTTGCATTTCATATTTAAAGTCTTCAGCTCATGTTTTCCCCATGTCATGTTACATGTTTATAGTTTATGTCTTTTTATGTGTTATAATTGCATGTTTCCAGCTTATGTTTTCCATGAGTCAGGATCACATATTACTTTTCATGTTTCAAGTCTATAGTTCATGATTTTCAGATTATGCGACATGTTTACAAGTTTACAGTCTATGTTTTTCCACGCATCATGTATATAAATTTTCAGTTCATGTTCTCCGTTCATGATTTTCTTCCATGATTTTCAGCTTAAGTTTTTAACAAACGAATTATAGGAAAATAAGATTTTCAAACCACCATTAAAGTAACATCTCTCATGTATATCATCATGTGTTCGTTCACGTTTCAGTGACCCTTTTAGGCATTTCATGTTCATGTTTATGTTCCCCTAACTTATGCAATACTAGGTCCCGCTAAGTAGGTATCACGTCCCAAGTTACAATACTGGTGAAATTTTCATGACATGTTACTTTATCAACAAGTGCTTTAATTATAAGTTTTGAATTCAGATGTTATGTTTTCGGTTTCAGTTCATGCATGTTATATATAAGTTCATGGTTTACATGTTTTCAGTTCATGTTTTCCCATGTGTTGGGTTTTCAGCTCACGTTTTCAAGAAATATGATTTTAGCTAATGATTTCCATGAATCTCAGTTTGAATTTTCATTTTACTATTTACATGACTTTGATCCATGTTTCAGCCTATGAGTGATGTATCCAAGTGTCATGGTTGCAGTTTTCGGGTACAGGTAACCATTTATGATTTTACGTGTTAGCTGTGATTATGTTTTCATATTTCACGATTTACGAATCATGTTTCAAGTTTTCAGATATGATTTTCATAATTAGCATCTCATGTGTTCTTGTACATGATTTTCAAGAACAAGTAAAATAAAATATTTTCAAATCACCAGTAAAATATTGTTCCATAATGTATAGATATCTTGGGTATGCCCAACTTAACAGGCCTAACGGTTTTTCAGTGACCCTCTTAGGCATTTCATGTTCATGCTTCTCTACTTATGCGGTGTCAGGACTCAGTAAGTAGGTTTCATGCCCCAAGTTACAATACTTGTGAGATCTTCATGACAAGCTATTTTTCAACATGTGGTTAAGTATAAGTTTTGGAATCAGATATTTATATTTTTAGTTCATGTTCATGATCTCCAAATCATGCTCTCATATTGCAATTTATGTTCCAGTTTTCAAAACATATATATGGACTTCAGTTCACGTTTATGAATTTTGGTTTTCAAGCCATGTTTTCAGTTTACAGACATATTATCACGCATACAATTTTTAGTCATGTTTCCAATTTGCGTTGTACAGTTTCAGTCACATTTGCAAGGCTACGCATTGTACTTATAGTCATGATTGCAGCTTTTAGGTCAAGTCTATAGTTCCAAGTTTTGGTTGTAGTCTCAGGTCATGTTACTATTATCAACTCATGGTTACAATTCACTAACTATGTTTACGGATTTTTCGCTCTTGTTTTAGCTTATGATGCATGTTTATTATTACAATTCAGGATTTATAGGTTAAGTTTCACCCAACTTTATAAGTTTACAAATTCATGAACTTACTTAAAATGGGATTTTTAATTTAAGTCCAGTATTTTATGCTTTCACTTTCAGTTTTCACTAAGTCATTCAATCGACTTACTCTGCCATTTTCATGTTTTGTATTGTAGAATTTAATGCATGATAAGGACGAATTTTGGAGAATATGGATATTAGTTGTAGTTAATAAGATCATGTTATCATGGGTCCACATGTATGTATATCTATCATATTAGGCCAACTGGTCGAATGTCAGTAAACGTAAATCATGTAATTTCAAGTATGTTTCAAGCATTTCAAGAGGATTGTATGTCAGACCTGCATGAACTTAAGATCAGTCAACTCAGTTAGGTTTTATGACATGTTATGCATGTGCAATTTATGATGCTGAGGGAGATGGTTACGCTGTCTTCTGTCGGTTTTATTTTGAGTATATAAATATATTATTTCGAAGTACTCACGGAATAAAATATGAATCATACACGACCTCTTACTTTTATAAACTAGGACATCTCAAAATTATACTTAGAAATAACATTTGATCATGTTATTTTATAACAGTTGTATGGTATAATTTTTCTAATTGTTTGTTGGTATTACTATAGACGTGATTTTTTCTAATTATGTTATTCTTTTTCGAGGCTATTAATTATGTTATTAATCGTTAATGTAATTTCTTCACAAAGACGTCGAATATTTGGAGATCCTTTTATTATTTGAGATAAAAAAAAAATAAAAAATTAAGATTTTGTTACCGTAACTATTATTTTCACTCTCGACCACCATGTACTATCGCCCACAACCGTATCATAGTTTACTGACATTAACACCATATCATAGTTTATTAATTTCTTGATGTCATTTTTATGATAATACTACAGTATTACTGTCAATATAATATATTTCTAACATTGACTCTATTAAAAGTGTCAGTGAATCTCTTTGATGACACTAAAATATGTCAGTGAAATCCTTTTTTAGTATAGTGATTTACAAATTTCCAACGGTAACTATAACTTGTCAGTGGTTGTTTTATTTTTATTAATAAAATAATAATAATAATAATAATAATAATAATAATAATTTAATAATATTAAACATTAAATTACAAAATACAATCCATACTACACCGAACATGGCACTATATAAAATTTAGGGTCATTGTCTTCTCACTACATCAGAAATTGAGAAATAATAAATGGGTTCCTTTACATTTTACATATAGGTAAAATATGATTTGGTAAAAATATTATAGTAAATTATAAGGTTTTAAAAATATATAATACTAAATTGTAAGGTTTTATAAAGATATAATAGTAAAATATAAAATTTTATAGATATATAGTAGTAATATATTATAATTCAATACTTCTTATACCCATTTATTATTTTTCAATTTATGAAGTATTAAAATGATAATAATCATAAACACAATATTATAGTTTTTCGGTGTGACGTATTATATTTTTTTTTCCAAATTAAGGAAGGTTTAAGTCTATTCCTTTGATAATACACATTCATCTCATAGTATTTGATTGTACCAAACACACCCATTCAATATTACAGTTTCAAAGTCTTGCATTTACGCTTTAGCATATTGCTTTAAGTAAAAAAAAAAAAAAAAAGTCTCCAAATGGGTGTGGCTTAGTGCTGTAGGGTTCAGAATCTCACCTTGAGATCCTGGGTTCGAATCCAAGGAGTGTGTTTATTGTAAGAGTCTGGGATAGCCGGAGGTTTTACCCGCTCCGCTTAAGCCTTGAAGTGGTGGTTTGGCGGTAGGATTTCCAACGATTTCAAAACAAAATATTGCTTTAAAAAAAAGTCTCCAAGGGGCATGACTTGGTAGTGTAGGGCTCAGGATCTGACCTGTAGGTCCTGAGTTCGAATCCAAATGGTGCGTTTTTTTATAAAAACTTGGGACAGTCAGAGATTTTATCTGCTCCGCTTAAGCTTAGGTCAGGTGGTTTGACGGTGAAATTTCCAAAATTTCAAAAAAAAAAAATTTCCTTAAAAAATTTTTACTTTTCAATAAAATCACTCGCTTGGTTAATCATCAAACGAGACTCAAACAAATCCGGAGGAAAATAGAAAGTGTGATGTAGGACACAGAAACTAGGCGACGCATGTTGTTCTAGGCTCGCGGCCTAGTTGGGAGTACGGAGTAGCCCGCGGGGGACTAAACCGGAGAATAATGGAGTCGCCACCCGGTGTGAACCGGGACAAAGATTTAAGGCCGCACTCACCCCTCGCAAGGGAAGACCTCAAACCATTGGGTTCGGAATGATCCCTTACTTATGCCACTTGTAATGATGTGATTTGTGCAATAATTTAATCGAATCTAGCAACATACATTCCCAAGGGTATTCTATTTCACATGCATAAGTACAAGGCTCATATCTAAGTTTGCATATAACCTATGTCCGAATTTGCATACAACCTATTTGCATATAACCTATGTCCAAATTTGCATGCATAAAGGTAAATTGAAATACGGCAAGCATGCAAATTCATAAGCACATTATATTCATGGATACGGAAACGCAAGCAAACAATAATCATACAAGCATGCATAAAATTGAATCAGAATAATGGCAAGCGCATAATTTCACAAACACATTGCATTGATAATCGTGGAAGCGCAAGCAAGCAATAATTATACAAGCATGCATATTAAAGAGGGGCAATTAAGCGCATAATGTAAAAAGATAACTAGAGAGGCAATCATACGTTAAAATAAACATGCCATGGTGCGATGCAAAATGATGCATGATTATGCAAGAAGATGACATACAAAGAAAAGCAAATAACGAAATAAAAGGCGCAGCGAAGTATCGTGGTAAAGGTAGACCATAGGCTTTTTACCTCCAAATAGAGGACCTTTAATCCAACTTACTAAGCCCATGCGCATCACATCATAATGCATATAAAAGTAAGGACAACAATATTGGACTTCGTATCCCCGACTGAACACGTCTTACATTCAACCGAATATACATCATCCGGCGCGGAAAAACATCTTGGTAAAGGCATTTAACCCCTCGACATGGAGGACCTTTAATCCAACTTACTAAGCCCATGCGCTAATAACATAATGCATATAAAAATAAAGACAATAATATTGGACTTCGTATACCCGATTGAACACATCTTACATTCGACCGAATATACATCATCCGGCGCGGCAAAGCATCGTGGTAAATGATTTTAAACCCTCGACATGGAGGACCTTTAATCCAACTTACTAAGCCCATGCGCTAATAACATAATGCATATAAAAATAAAGACAACAATATCGGACTTCGTATACCCGATTGAACACATCTTACATTCGACCGAATATACATCATCCGGCGTGGCAAAACATTGTGGTAAAGGATTTTAACCTCTCGACATGGAGGACCTTTAATCCAACTTACTAAGCCTATGCGCTAATAACATAATGCATATAAAAAATAAAGACAACAATATCGGACTTTGTATGCCCGATTGAACACATCTTACATTCAACCGAATATACATCATCCGGCGCGGCAAAGCATCCTGGTAAAGGATTTTAACCCCTCGACATGGAGGACCTTTAATCCAACTTACTAAGCCCATGCGCTAATAACATAATGCATATAAAAAAAATAAAGACAACAATATCGGACTTTGTATACCCGATTGAACACATCTTACATTCAACCGAATATACATCATCCGGCGCGGAAAAGCATCGTGGTAAAGGATTTTAACCCCTCGAAATGGAGGACTTTTAATCCAACTTACTAAGCCCATGCGCTTTATCTCATCATTACACAAATAAATAACATGCAGAAATTAAATAACGGATAATAAACAAACAAGACAAAATAAATTGAAATATGTGCTGTTTGCTCGAGTGGTACGTGGAGCTGTATCCCAAGTACTGACCTCACTACCGTCCATTCGGATTCGGCTACGGAGTTTACGTCTGTGTTTCCATCCTATATACCACAAGAGGCGACACATTTTCCATTTATTCAAGGGCCACAACACACATCATTCCACAATACACACATTTTCCATTTATTCAAGGGCCACAACACACATTATTCCACAATACTTATGCAAATAAAATTCAATGAACAATAAAAATATGAATGAAAATAGATGTGAAAAGTGCCCTCAGGTCTAACCTTTTATGTCGACTCTCGGAAACGTGTTACAAGGCTGTCGGAAGGGCTAACACTCCGCAACTTTTCTGGTTCACTGGTCCACGTCTTTCCTCGCTATTTCACTGTTCAAGCTACTGTTTTCACTATGTTTTACTGTTGTTTTGCTGCTGTTTTTTAATCACTATTTTTGCTATATCAGGGGCTGTTTTTGCGGTTTTTAATGGGGTTAGGGGCTGCTGTTTTGCGGTTTCTTTTAGGGGTTTTAAAGTGCAGTTTTTGTTACTGTTTTTTGTGATTTAGCTACTATTTTAGGGTGATTTTTCAGTGATCATGGGGCTGTATGGGGCTACTATTTTCGGTGGTTATAGAGCTGTATGGGGCTGCTGTTTTTGGTGGTTTAGGGGGCTGTATGGGGCTGCTGTTTTTGGTGGTTTAGGAGGTGTATGGGGCTGCTGTTTTCGGTGGTTTAGGGGGCTGTAGTGTTGAGGGCTGTCTCGGGTTGCTGTTTCGGTGGATGTAAGGGCTGTGAATGGCTACTGTTTCAGTGGATGTAGGGACTGTATGGGGCTGTGTATTCGATGGTTTAGCTTGCTGTTTGGGGGAGTGTTTCAATGGTGGTTTTTGCAGCAATGGAGATGGTGTTTTGGGTTGTGGTTTTGCGGCAATGAGAGGGGAATTTGGGGTGATGTTCTCGGCAATGTGAAGAGAGGAGAAGAGAATTTTTTTTATTGCTTCTTTCTTGGAGTTGGGCGTGAAGTCTAGGGCTTTTTTTGTTGTGTATGCGTGAATGAGAGAGGGGGGAAGTGTTGGAAATTGGTTTCTTTTATAGACAAAGACTAGGGCTTCTCCCTGTTTGAAAATGAAGGAATCAATTAGTGTCTTACAAGGAAAGTCTAATATTTGATTGGGGGACATGTCTTGGCTAGATTAGGAATATGATATATTTAATTTGTTTTGTTTAGGCATGAGATTTGTTTAGTTAGGAATATAATATACTTGATTGATTTTAATTAGGCATGATTTTATTTGATATTTATTTTAATTTGGTATATGATTTTTAGATTTTATTTAATTCCCCATGTGTTAAATATGCATTTTATTAATTTGGATGTGTTTCAAGTGGGCTTGGGCGTGAATGGGCTTGGTGTGTGTGGGCTAGGTGTGTGGCTTGCGGGGGTTTTTGGGCTAAAGTGCTTTAAAACGGAAGTCCAACGAGTGAGCCCGAAGCTAAATAAGCGAATAAAATCTAACAAAATCCCGATTCCCTTCCGAAGTCCGTTTCCCGCGACTTCCTCGACTTAAAAGGTAGTGTCTCCAAATGAGACTCATCATAGGGACTTATATGCAAAAAAATGCAGTGCCTACACGTGAAATGCTTTCGGATACTCAATCAAATACGCTTCTTTTCCACATTTCTTCAATCCCTCATAGTATCTCTTTTGCCAATCTTGTAAAGGATTAACTCCTCCCACAATCACAATCGTCGCCGTAAAATTTATCTAGGAAATATCAACTTATTCCGGCCTGGATATGTTCAACTCCGGGTGGTCTTCATCGAACCCTTCCGGCAAGAGAGCTTTGCAGAAGTAGTTTATAAGATAAACGTTAAGAAAATGAGCTCTAACAAGCTTGATTTCAGATTCACTTTTTTATTTGTTAGAATATTTTATTCTAATATTATTATGGGTTTGTTGTGAGATATGTTTTAATAAAGCGTTAAGATAATTGGGTTTGTAATAGAAACTGTGAAGCCTAATTGTCTGATATAATAAAATAGGTTGGACTCTATATTAATTGATGTATGGAAATTAGAGCGGACTTTGGAGATGTTATAGGCTTTTGATGAGAATTACACTACATAAATTAGTGAGATAAGGTCCCACCCACACTCCCCTGTAATAGTTTAATCAATAAGCTTCATTTATGCATATAATTATATATGCTTTACTCTCTCTCTTTCAAGAAGAGGGGAAGTAAGTTTAATAATGGTGATCTCATCAGTGTAAATATTCAACAGATCTATCCAGTTTTCCACTGCATTTATGGATTATAAATTAGGTACGCTCTTCGAATCATCCGAATAAAATTTTTATTTATATTCTAACCTCTTGTGATAAAGATTATGTTAAAAGAAATCATAACATTATTCTCCGCAAAAACCTGGGGGCATGCACTTCGGGTAAAGTAGCGTTTTTTTTTAGAGTTTTAATATGATAACTCATAAATGACACTATTAATTATTAATTAATTTTTTATATAGGTTGATTTTTTTTTCATATATTATATTTATCATAATTACTTAGTTATATTTAAAATATAATTGATTATGATTTAAGAAGAGTCAACTTTGACCGAGCATAAAAATCAACTAAGGGTCAGTGATATAGTTTTTCAAATAAGGTTTTTTCAAATAGAGTTTTATTAATAGAGTTTTTAGACGTAGAGCTTTTAATAAAAAAAAATAAATGTTTAGTTGTGAGTGTTTGCTTTTATTAAAAAATATAAGATTAATTTATTGGATAAATTTTTTAAAATTGTGTTATGAAATAAATTAAATAATATTGTTAAATTAAATAATGATATTATAAATCATTTAATATTTTAAAAAAAAATCAAGTTTTACTTCCAAAAACTTAAATTTTGAGCTTTTGCTATATTAAAAGACAAAATGATTTTTTTTTTTTAATTTTCACAAACTCTACTTAAAATATAATCAAACACCATCAAAAATTTAGAAAATAGCTTTTAGGATTAAAAAAATTATTTTACCTTTACTAAAAATCATACCAAAGAGATGTTGAAGCCAGCACACTGCATGCATGCAGACAGCAAAGTGCAAGCTGCAGAAGAAACCAAATCCACCGAAGCAAAGTTGACAAAGTGGCATGAAAATGGTAAGCTGGCAAAACATGTCCAAGGCGTGTGACACTGTTCACGCGTCTTGGGCACTATAAAATGGAGCCTGAAGATCATTTCTAAGTATCCCAGTAATCCCAAACGTGAGAGTAATAGAGAGTAAAGTGGTGTGGGAGTTTTTTTTTTGTAAAGCTTGGGTTATAAAGCTTTGTAATTCTTTTGTTTGTAATATAAAAGAAGAGTTTAACCCAATTGAACCATATGTCTATGTCAACCAAATTATCTTGATTCATTAAGTTTAAGTTCCGATTATGGCTACCCCCGCCTGACAGGTATATGTCTATTCTGTAAGGAAATCTATTAAAGGGTTATCTATCCTCAAGGAAGATCGTGGGCTATTAAGTCTAAGGCTGAAACCTAAAATCCCTATGTCTAGTTCATTTTAGATTTACTATATCAATCTTATTAGTGGCCAATTAACAAGACGCATTAGGCTTAAGACTTAATAAGTAAACCTTTAAATTACCCAAACTATAAAATAACCCCTTATAAACCGGTGATATTAAAAGTCATCACAACCCCAAATAACTAATTTAGTTACAACACATAACTAGGGCTAGTAAAAATTTGAAAATAAAAGACATAAAGTAAAAATGCTGAAAAGTAAAAGCTGAAAAGTAAATTGCAATAAAATAAAATGTTAAGGTAAAAGATCAACTTTTACTACTACTAATTTTGATATATCCCTTAATATAATATATTAGCTTGTGATTATTTTACCAACCAGCCATATAGGCGGTAACCTGATTAAGTCAAATTGAGTCTAACCAGCCATAAAGGCGGAACCAAAATAAACCTGCCATATATGCGGTAAGAAAATTTAATTACCAACCGACCAATCTGGCGGTATCCTTGATTAGTCAGGTTTAAACCAGATTAAAATGAATTACCAACCGACCAATATGGCGGTATCCTTTTTAAGTCAAATTTTAAATAGTGAATATATTATATATAAGGGAGATTAATAGATTAATCTAAATAGCAATAGTAAAAGAATTATCTTTCGCGACGCCAGCACTTTTTAGCGTGGCATGCTGAGGGCTTGACACGTGGCGATTCTGGATAAGGAGATAAGGCGACACGTGGCAAGGCGGCTGAGAGCTCAATTATTATGCTGACGTGGCGGTGACATGGCGAAAGAGAGTGTTGACACCGTAGGATTGTGACACGTGGCACTTCGTGATTGGCTGACGATGATGTGGCGATGAGGTGGCACGTTGACTCGGTCAACTGATGATGTGGACGCTGACGTGGCGGTGACGTGGAGTGACACGTGGCACACGTGACAATGGTGATTGTCGGCACCGTAGGATGATGACGTGGCACGACGCACGTTAGCAAATCAGCTGTGATGGTGACACGTGGCACGGCGCATGTTAGCAAAGTCAAACTTTTCAGATTCTGACATGTGGACCCGGCGCACGTTAGCATGGAGCCAAAGGCTTGCGCGTCGCGACGCGAGAAATGACCAAAATGCCATTTTCGTCCGTTTTCACTGTTTTGGCCCCAAATCACCTCCAGAAAGTCCTGAAACTTTATTTATCTACAAAATAACACAAAACATATCAAAATATTTACAAAACTCAAGAAACTATACAAAATATTAGGTTAAATGAGTGAGAAATAGTGATATAATTACCACTCATCACACCCTCAACCTAACATTTTGCTAGTCCTCGAGCAAAACACAGAGTAAAATAACATAAACATCTTTAAAATAAAATTTAACTAAGCCACTTTCGTAGGGGTCACGGTTGCATTTAGCATATGCAACAAGCCTTTAAACCCATAGGTGTCCCTAGTGGATGAGTTATAGTCTCGTGAGGGTTTATAGCAATGATACCCACAAACATTTTACAAAAGTAAAAAGGTAGTGAAACTAATGCACACAAAAGCAAAAAGACAAGTGAAAAGAGAATAAAGAAGTTAGTGACTAATCAGGTGAAATTTCTACTCCAAGTTACTAGTTGTTTTCTTTCTTTCTAAATTACTGAATAAGTAAATTCTCCGATTATATTTACCATTCTTCATATACACAACCAACAAAATATTAAACAACTCATTTTTTCCCACAACAGTCACAAGTGCAGTTGATAAGAGGGTAATATTTTTGTCCTAAAGTTTTATTAGAACTCACACCTTTTTGTAGCAATGGAATAATTTTTCTGATTTTTCTGATTTTTTCTTTGATTTTTGATTTTTTTTATTTATATACAATACCTTCCGTCTATGTAGCGAGTGTTGGGTCGGTGGCTCCCAAACTAGTTGGCTTTAGGGCACCAGGTGTTAAGACACCCCTACGGACTTAATTACTCAGACTTCAGATATATATATTTTTGCAACATCCTTGATCCATGTAGCGAGCTTTGGGCCAGTGACTCCCAAACCAGTTGGCTTTAGGGCACTAGGTGTTAAAACACCCTTACAGACTTAATAACTCGGATCTCATATGTTTTTTTTTTACTCCATCACTTTTTGAGATGTTTCCTCCAATTAAACTAGAGCACTGAATATTACAAACTTTTCAATTTTAGCTCATGTCTGTATGTTTCCATGAAGTTGATAATACCTGTCAGCTGAGCATATAAAGATCCATTTTAGTCAGTTTTATGGAGAATTCACAAATTAAACAATTCAAAATGAAATAAACAAAAATTAACTTGTTCTGAAATAAATGGTTTGAGATACGTCTCAGGAGTGGAAATTCCTTACACATCTATCTCTTACCAATTTCACATTCTTAGTCAAAATAAAAACACAAAAATGCAAAATATTTTTGTAATTTTCGAAAAATATTCAATTTTTTTTTATTTTTCGAAAAAAATTTGGACTAAAAAATAAAAACAACACACAGATTAAAAACAAGGTACCGATCAACTAATTTCCTCCCCCAAACCTAAATGAAACATTTTCCCCAATGTCTTAAACAGTAGAAGAAGAGTTTAGAAGATAATACCTGGATAACTGAAATTCTATAGGAAATTAAAGGTTAAGATCCAGATTAATCTGACGCCTCTTACCACGATCGTCTTCGGACCAATTTATCTTTGAAAGGATAGGGTCAATTTGTGGTTCATAGGCTATGATTTGGTCAATTAGATCCGGAGCAGTTCTGGCAGTAAAAATGAGTTATTTTAATAGGTTTTGATACAAACCCATTTCTCCGAGCATCATCAAGAAACACACAAAGAAAATCATAAAATCCTTCAACGTTGTATAGTCCAAGCAGTTTCTGGTGTATGTTCAGGTTCGCTCAAGATAACAATATAAAAATTTCCTCCAATGTGCCCAAGCCACCTGGCAAAGCAATAAAAGCATCAGCACAGTTAATCATTTCTACCAGTCATTCAGACATACTTGGCACGATCAGTTCCTCTCCGTTTGATGATCCAATAAGATTTCCCTCTGCCAAAGGTTTTGGGATGATTCCCAAAACGTTACTGCCTCCCTCCTGTACGGCCTTTGGAACGATCCCCATTAGTCCAAGATTGCTTTCGCCATATACTAAGTGCATATTCCTTGCAGCTAAGACTCGACCCAATTCCTGTGCTGCTTCTACGTATTTTGGTTTAGTACCAACACTAGTACCGCAAAACACACAGATGTTTTCAACTCGTCTTCTTGAAGTGGCTTCCATGTTTTACTCTGGATGTCTTCAAAAGTGCAATGATGAGTTGAATTTATAACACCTGAAAAGGGTGAGTAAAATAATAGCACTAGTACCTGCCAAATGACAATTATTAGTTAAAAAGTAAAATAAATCGTGATAGTAAAAAATGTCTGGATCCTGTCGGAGAAAGTAAAAGAAAACAACAAAACCAATTACAATTATTAGGAAAAAATAAAGAGATATAATATGTACAAGAAAATTAGCAGCTTGATTGACGTCTATGCGTCAGGGACAAGTTTCCCATCCAATTTTCTTATAAATTGGCAAACAGGGTCTTTTTGAGTCAGATTCCCAAGACTTAATTGTTGTCTTTCTTTTTGAAATTGTGTATGTAATTTGCGAATGGCTATGTGTACATATCCACTGGGATGCGTCTCAAGAGTCGAAGATATATTATCTAAAGACTCCTTACTCAAGCCATCCCTAATGAATTTAATTTTGTCTTCGCGATTATCAGACACCATTCCTAAAGAATGACAACGAGTATTGCAATTCCAGCGTGCACATTTGTAACAAACACCCATTTGCTTAGCTCTACGTTTCTTTGCATAGGTTCTTCTTCCAAAACCAGACAGATGTGAAATAAAAGATTCAAAAGTTTCACCTGCCAATCGAACCGTGCTTCAATTACCCAATGAATATCATTAGAAACACCATGGATCGTTAGTAGTCTTATCCGTTCCAAGTGAGCTTTGTAAACTTTCATTAGATATTTTTTAGGGAGAGAGGGAAATTTCTTGTGAAGATTTGCGAGAGCTTCTTCCATCTTGAAATGACTTAATCTGCAAAAGCTAAATACATAAAATTAAATCACACCAAATCACAATATATACATAAATTGCATGAGTTGCCTCCCTGCGAGCGCTAAGTTTAAAGTCGTCAGCTAGACTTGACTTCTTGATCGTTAGGCTGGATCTGAAAGTGTGACATTTTCTTTTTGTCGCTCAAATGATTCTCCCCAATAGTGCTTGACACGCTGACTGTTAACCTTGAATGTTTCGTTGGTGTTGGGATCTAGTAACTCAACAGCTTCTCCCCAGTATGCCTTGTGTTCAAGCTCAACTGGCAGATGACATGCTTTCCCAAACACCAATCGATATAGGGACATACCAATGGGTGTCTTGTAAGCTGTTCGGTACGCCCATAATGCATCATCTAGTTTTATAGACCAATCTTTCCTTGTTGCTCCAACAGTTCTCTCTAAGATTCTTTTGATCTCTCTGTTTGAAACCTCAACCTGTCCATTTGACTGTGGATGGTAAGCAGTGGCAACCTTGTGAGTAACTCCGTATTTGGATAGGAGTGCATCGAAGTATCTGTTGCAGAAATGTGTGCCACCATCGCTGATGATTGCATGAGGTGTTCTAAACCGAGTGAAAATGTTCTTTTTCAGGAATTTGATCACCACTTTTGAATCATTGGATGGCAGTGCAATTGCTTCGACCCATTTGGAGACATAGTCTACAACAGCCAGTATGTACAGGTTTCCAAATGATGGAACAAAAGGTCTCATGAAATCAATACCCCACACATCAAATATTTCCACTTCTAGAATGTTTTGCAACAGTCCTTCATTTCTCCTTGAAATATTCCCTGTTTTCTGGCATCTGTCACATTGAAAAGCAAAAAGATAAACATCTTTAAAAAGAGTGGGCCATAACAAACCTGATTGTAGGACTTTGGCTGCAATTTTGTTTCCGCTGAAGTGTCCGTCATATGGTGATGAATGACAGTGCTACAAAACATTGTTGACTTCCTCATGTGGAACACACAGTCTCAATAATTGATCAGCACACCATTTGAACAGGTACAGCTCATCCCAGACATAGTGCTTGACTTCTTTGAAGAATTTCTTCCGTTGCTGAGTTGTCCATTCCAACGGCCATTTTCCTGACACAATGTAGTTGACATAGTCAGCATACCAATGGGCATCTTGTTGTTTCATGGCAAACAGTTGTTCATCTAGAAAAGTTTCTTTGATTGACAGATCTTTGTCAGCTGTTTCTTCTTCATTCTCGAGCCTCGATAGATGATCTGCCACTTGATTCTCTATCCTTTTTCTGTCTCAAATCTCCACGTCAAATTCTTGCAGAAGAAGTATCCAATGGATTAATCTGGGTTTGGCATCTTTCTTCGTGATCAAGTATTTGATTGTTGAATGATATGTGTAGACCACCACTTTAGGACCCAGCAGATATGAGCGGAATTTGTCAAAAGCGTACACAACTGCGAGCAACTCTTTTTTCAGTGGTTGTGTAGTTGAGTTGAGCTTCATTCAAAGTTCTACTGGAGTAGTAAATGGTGTGGAAAATCTTTGCTTTGTGTTGTCCCAAAACTGCACCTACAGCAAAATCACTAACATCACACATTACTTCAAATGGAAGGGTCCAGTCTGGTGCTACAATGATGGGTGCAGAAATCGGCTTCTGTTTTAAGATCTCAAAAGCTTTCTGACATTCTTTGGTGAAGTTGAAAGGCACATCCTTCTCCAGAAGATTGCACAGAGGTTTAGCAATCTTGGAAAAGTCTTTAATAAATCTCCTATAAAAACCTGCATGTCCGAGAAAGCTCCGAATCCCTTTGACAGATGTCGGCGGAGGTAGTTTTTCAATTGTTTCAATCTTTGCTTTGTCTACCTCGATTCCTTTTTGTGAGATCCGGTGTCCAAGAACAATGCCCTCATGTACCATGAAATGGAATTTCTCCCAATTGAGCACCAGGTTTGTATCTTCGCACCTTTGTAATACATGTTCCAAATTTTGCAAGCAGTGGTCAAAAGAATCTCCAAACACAGAAAATTCATCCATAAAACCCTCCATACTCTGCTCCAACATGTCTGAGAAGATAGCCATCATGCAATGCTGAAATGTAGCAGGGGCATTACATAATCCAAATGGCATCCTGCGGAAAGCAAAAGTACCATAGGGACATGTAAATGTAGTTTTCTCCTGGTCTTCTGGTGCGATGGCAATCTGATTGTACCCTGAATATCCGTCCAGAAAGTAATAGAACTCATGTCCTGCCAGTCTGTCTAACATATGGTCAATGAATGGTAGCGGAAAATGGTCATTTCTCGTGGCTTTGTTCAGCTTCCTGTAGTCCATGCATACTCTCCATCCAGTCACCGTTCTTGTTGGGATTAGCTCGTTCTTTTCATTGGTAACCACAGTAATTCCTCCTTTCTTTGGTACACACTGCATAGGACTCACCCAAATACTATCTGAGATTGGGTAAATGATGCCAGCATCCAACCATTTGATTATTTATTTCTTTACGACTTCCTTCATGATTGGATTAAGTCCCCGATGATGCTCCACTGTGGGTTTGTACTCATCATTCATCAGAATCTTATGCATGCAAAATGATGGACTAATGCCTCGAATGTCTGTTATAGTCTAGCCAATGGCTCTTTTGTGCTCTCGTAATACTCTCAGTAACTTTTCTTCCTACTCCAATGTTAGTGAAGAAGAAATAATAACAGGTAATTCAGAAGAGTTTCCAAGAAATGCATACCTGAGATGGCTCGGAAGTAACTTCAGCTCCAGCTGTGGTGGTTCTTCAATCGAAGGCTTGATTCGATCTTTCTTTGGCAGTTCCAAGCTTTCAACTGGTGGTGTTGATTTGAATCGAAATGGTTTGTCAAGGCAGTTGATACATTCCAAGATTTTAGCATCTAGCTCGCTGTCAGTCATGTTGGTGATGCAAGCTTCGAGTGTATCTGTGGGATTTGGCTCAGTATCCTGAACGATACTGCCAACAACATCAACTCTGAAGCATTCTTCTTCCTTTTCATCACTCGGGAATTTCATGGCTTTGAAAACATTAAATGTAACTTCTTGGTCTTGCACTTTCATGGTCAGTTCTCTTTTTTGCACATCAATCACAGTTTTACCTGTAGCCAAGAATGGTCTCCCAAGAATGATAGGTACTTCTTTGTCTTCTTCCATGTTAAGGATGATGAAATCTGTTGGGAGAATCAGTTTGTCAACTTTGACCAGCACATCTTCAATAACACCTCTTGGAAATGCTAGTGTTCGATCAGCAAGTTGCAATGAGACTGAGGTAGGCATTGCTTCTCCAATCTGTAGTTTCCTGTAAATAGAAAAAGGCATCAAGTTAACACTAGCACCTAAATCACATAAAGCCTTACCGATATAATGTTCTCCAATGGTGCATGAGACAGTGAAACTGCCAGGATCTTTCAACTTCGGGGGAAGTTTCCTCTGAATAATTGCACTGCATTCTTCCGTCAATGCTACTATCTCGTAGTCTCCCAATCTATGTTTTCGTAAAAGAATATCTTTCATAAATTTAACATAGCTGGGCATTTCTTCCAACGCTTCTGCGAATGGGATGTTGATATGCAGCTTTTTGAACACCTCCAGGAATCGAGCAAACTGCTTGTCCAGTTTATTTTTCTGAAGTCGCTGTGGAAAAGGTGGAGGTGGAGTGATTCTTTCTGGTTCTTTTTTCCTTTGCTTCTTTTTTCCTCCATATGTGGAACTGCATCTTTTGGAGGTTCTTCAATTGTTGCCTTGATTCCAATATCTTTGTTGATCTCAGTACTGCTTTTCAAAGTAATGGCTTGACATTGCTCCTTCCCTCGGTTTATTGGATTGGGTTCTGTGTTGCTGGGAAGATTACCTGGCGGTCTGTAACTCTGAGCATTGGCCAGTTGTCCAATTTGATTCTCCAGTGTTTTGATGGAAGCAGATTGGCTCTGAAAGAGAGCATCGTACTTTTTTAATTGAGCCAGCACTTCTGCTATTTCTGGTTCATTTGCCTGCTCCTGGCCTTTGTTCTGTTGCTGGAATCGAGGTGATGGATAGTTCTGCTGCTGGAATCCAAGTGGTGGATTGTTCTTTTGCCCTGAATTGTTGCTCCATGAAAAATTGGGATGATTCCTCCACCCTGGGTTGTAGGTGTTGGAATATGGATTGTTCCCCTGTCTGTTGAAATTGTTGACAAAATTCACCGTTTCTTCAAGTTGGTTCGGCTCTGGTGCTCCTCCATATGGTGAACTTGTGGATCCAGTGGTAAGAGTCTCCATGAATTTTCATATCTGATCCAGCTTGGCGTTGACTGTTGTATTGGCTCCACTTTCATAAATTCCTGCAATTCTTTGGATCATCCTCCTTTCTGTTGGCCACAAGGAATTGTTGTTGGCCATTTCCTCGATTAGGTTCTAGGCTTGATCTTCTCCTTTTGCCATTAAAGCTCCTCCAGCTGCAGCATCGATTGTGGTTCTCATTATTCCAAAAGTCCATTATAGAAGGTTTGGACTTGAAGCCATTTTGGAATCTCCTGGTGAGGACATTTCCGGAGCAAATCTTTGTACATTTCTCAAGCTTCGTAGAGAGTTTCTGAGTCTTGTTGTACAAAGGATGTGATGTCATTCCTCATCTTTCCAGTTCTGGCTGGTGGAAAGTACTTTGCAAGAAATTTGGTGGCTAAAGTGTTCCAAGTTGTGATAGAACCTGCTGGTAGTGAATGTAGCCAAGCTTTAGCTCTGTCCTTCAAGGAGTATGGAAAAACACGCAGTCTCATTGCTTCTTCAGCTTCTCGGTTGTAATTGAAAGTGCCGTAAACTTCCAGGAATTTGCTGATGTGGGCATTAGGATCTTCAGTTGCATTCCCCCCAAACTGAACTGACTGTTGAATCATCTAAATGCATGTTTTGATGTCACCCGCATTTGCTGGTAAAGGAGGAAGAACAATACAAGAAATGAGTCTGTCAACCACCAGAATGGTTCTGTCTCGAATTTGAATTGGTGGTGCAACCTCCAAAGGTTCAGGTTCTATGTTGACTAAAGCTTCTTGGCCTTCCCACATTTCCATTCTCAACTGTCTGATGGTTTTTTCAATTTCCGGGTCAAGCGGTCGAAGTTCAAAGCTTCTAGTTCGTCTCATGAAGGATCTGAGAACCTGAAACACAAGAAAACAAAAAAAAATAATAAGTAAAAAGAAAATTAGATACAAGTAAATGTATCTAACCTTAAAACTAATAGTGAAAGATAAATAAGTCCCCAGCAACGGCGCAAAAAACTTGATCGGTGCTTACACACGCGTATAACGCAAGCGCACGTATCGTTCAAGTAGTATAAAAAGTATCGATCCCAAGAGGACTTAATACCTAAGCTATTAATTTTATGAGGTCAAATGATTACTAGTATCTAACAGGTTGTTTGATTGATTTGAAATGGTGACGATTCTAAATTTAAAAACAAGTAAATAAAATTGTTCGAAAGTAGGTTTTAAGAAAATTCAATATTAAAATCTATCTAGAGTTGTGATTTCTTCCAATATCATTTTAAAGATGAAGTGGTTATTTTATGTTTGTGTAATAAATCGGTTTACTAACCTGGAACACTAAATTATGCGAAAGCCTCTGTCGATGATCAGACGCAAAAACCCAGTTTAACCCAATTGAACCATATGTCTATGTCAACCAAATTATCTGGATTCATTAAGTTTAAGTTCCAATTATGGCTACCCCCTCCCGACAGGTATATGTCTATCCTGTAAGGAAATCTATTAAAGGGTTATCTATCATCAAGGAAGATCGTGGGCTATTAAGTCTAAGGCTGAAACCTAAAATCCCTATGTCTAGTTCATTTTAGATTTACCAGATCAATCTTATTAGTGGTCAATTAACAAGACGCATTAGGCTTAAGACTTAATAAGTAAACCTTTAAATTACCCAAACTATAAAATAACCCCTTATAAACTGGTGATATTAAAAGTCATCACAACCCCAGATAACTAATTTATTTACAACACATAACTAGGGCTAGTAAAAATTTGAAAATAAGTCATAAAGTAAAAATGCTGAAAAATAAAAGCTGAAAAGTAAATTGCAATAAAATAAAATGCTGAGGTAAAATGATCAACTGTTACTACTACTAATTTAGATATATCCATTAATATAATATATTAACTTGTGATTATTTTACCAACCAGCCATATATGCGGTAACCTGATTAAGTCAAATTGAGTCCAACCAGCCATAAAGGCGGAACCAAAATAAACCTGCCATATAGGCGGTAAGAAAATTTAATTACCAACCGACCAATCTGGCGGTATCCTTGATTAGTCAGGTTTAAACCAGATGAAAATGAATTACCAACCGACTAATCTGGCGGTATCCTTTTTAAGTCAAATTTTAAATAGTGAATATATTATATTTAAGGGAGATTAATCTAAATAGCAATAGTAAAAGAATTACCTTTCGCGACGCCAGCACTTTTTAGTGCGGCATGCTGAGGGCTTGACATGTGGTGATTCTGGATAAGGAGATAAGGCGACACATGGCAAAGCGGTTGAGAGCTCAATTATTATGCTGACGTGTCATGACGTGGCGAAAGGGAGTGTCGGTACCGTAGGATTGCGACACATAGCACTTCGTGATTGGCTGACGATGACGTGGCGGTGAGGTGGCACGTTGACTCGGTCAACTAATGATGTGGACACTGATATGGCGGTGACGTGGAGTGACACGTGGCACACATGGGAATGGTGATTGTCGGCACCGTAGGATGATGACACGTGGCACAACGCACGTTAGCAAATCAGCTTTGATGGTGACATGTGGCACGGCGCATGTTAGCAAAGTCAAACTTTTCAGATTCTGACATGTGGACCCGACGCACGTTAGCATGGACCCGGTGCACATTAGGCATCGCGACGCCAAAGGCTTGCGCGTCGCGACGCGAGAAATGACCAAAATGCCCTTTTCATCCATTTTCACTGTTTTGGCCCCAAATCACCTCCAGAAAGTCCTGAAACTTTATTTATCTACAAAATAATACAAAACACATCAAAATATTCACAAAACTCAAGAAAATATACAAAATATTAGGTTAAATGAGTGGGAAATAATGATATAATTACCACTTATCAATCATGTCAAAGCTGTGAGGGTGTAGTTGATAGAAATTTATTCATACCGGATGTATATGTGATATTAGGTAAATTCAAGCGAAAGTGGAAATCCTAAACGTGCCAAAGCTGTCAGGACTACGCAAGTATCTTGAATTTGTCATCGACAAGTTTAACCTTGGTACGCCTCCTTGTGAACGTGCCAAAGCTCTCACAATGAGAAACGGCCAGGACTGGAACCCAGAAGTCACTATTGAGTGATTGACAATGTGTTGTCTACCTAATGAATATACGTAGGCGAGAAAGTGTCAAAGGTGTGAGCTGAAATATATTCATGGGATCCACCTTTCTCTATTAAATTTAATTTGATTAATTGTTTGATTGCATTCTGTGTAGGGATTATAGTATTACATGTAATAGTGGGAGGGGCATTTTTAGATTAAAAATCCATGTCTATTTATGCTTTGTTTGATTTATATTATTTGAAACTGTTATGTCTGCTAACCATTTTTCGCTATCTATATGATAGATTTGCGATGGCGGCACCTGCTCCTAATCCTTTTGCCCGTATACTTGATACGAACAAGCTTAAGGGCGCCGAAAATTTCGCAGATTGGGACTTGGATTTGAGAATTGTTCTTGGGTCCGAACAAATAGAATATGTGTTGGAAGGTTCGTTGCCACTGGCCATAGCACTTGATGCTACACCATAGGAACATGAGACTCTCCAAAAGTGGAGAGATGATGACCGACGTGTCAAATCATACATTCTCAGTTCCTTGGCACTGGAGCTTAAAAGGTAATATTTTGGATTGCCCGATGCATATATTATGATGACGCGGTTACGAGAATCCTTTATAAACCAAGAACGTGTCTCGGTTCATAAGATTGCTATGGAACTGTTCCATGCAAAATTGGAAGAGGAACAGGTTGTGAGCCCTCATGTGCTTCATCTGACCGATTTGATCGAACAGTTGAGGCGCTACAATTTCCCTCTTAATGACACTTTAGGACGAAGTGTCATCCTTGGATCTCTACCGGCGTCATATCGCCAATTTGTGATGTATTTCAATATGAATGGGATTAGTTGTTCTTACCAAGAGTTGCATCAGATGCTACAAATAGCGGATGAAGAATTGAAGAAGGGAGTACTGACTCGCCCTCCTAAACCCACTGCTATTCTCGCTTCTTCCCACTCTAAACAGAAAGGGAAGAAGAAGAAGGGGAAGAAGAAGAAGGGTACAAATCTCCCACCACAGGGTAAAGTAGCTAAACCCAAGAGAGTTGCCGAAGACAAATGCCACCACTGCAGCAAAATCGGCCATTCGAAGAGGAACTGTCCTGATTACCTGGCCCAGATCAGAAAGGAAAGAGCATCTACTTCAGGTACTTTTATTTTTCCCATTATTGATATCTCATTAGCTTGTGAAGTTATGTCATTGTAGACAAGGCGACGCTGTCCGGACTCACGGCCCGGTCGGGAGTATGGAGTAGCCCGTGGGGGACTAAACCGGAGAATAATGGAGTCGCCACCTAGTGTGAACTGGGAAATAATTTAAGGCCGCACTCACCCCTCGCAAGGGAAGACCTCAAACCGTTGGGTTCGGAATGGTCTCTTACTTATGCCAATTGTAATGAACAGATTTATGCAATAATATAACCAAGTCTTATACAGCACATGTAAGATAATTTAATCAACACACAAGTTTGCATTCCCATTAACATTAATAGAAACAATGGAAGCATATTACATTAAAAAGAGATATTTAAGCACATGATGCAGAAAGGAATAACCAAATAGGCAAACATGCATGAAACATGAGGAAAGAATCTGTCCACTGTGTGCGCATTCGGGTAGCATTCGGAAACACGTTCGAACAGAGTGAGGCAGAATGCATGCGTTCGAGTAGCGTTCACAAACGCGTTCGAATGGGGTAAGGTCGAATGCACGCGTTTGAGTAGCGTTCATAAACGCATTCGAATGGAGTGAGGCAGAATGCATACGTTCGTGTGGTGTTCAGGAACACGTTCGAACGAGATTACAAAAACGACATCTATAATGACATAAACACATGCATGAATGTTTCTCAAGCGGTACGTGGAGTTGTATCCCATGTACAGACCGCACTACCGTCCATTTGGATTCGGCTACGGAATTTATGTATGGGTTTCCATCCAATATACCGCAAGGGATAACACGCAATCATTAACACAACGCAATCATTAACCCAATGTTGACATACATAAAATATTATAATGCGTATAACAATAAATAACCAAAGAGACGAATATGCGGAATGACAAGGAAGATAAATAACACAAAACAAATGCGGAACAATAAAATAACAATAAACGTAAATTAAATGCGGAATAATAAAAGACTAATAATACGAAATAAATACGGAATAATAATTATGTGACCAAAGAATTTGGCCGTTTTCAATGTAGGACTTCGCATACCCGGTTGGACATATTTCACGTCCAACCAAGCATGTCGTTTCCAGGACGGCAAAATAAAATATAATAAAGGGTGCCCTCAGGTCTTACCTTTTAAGTCGCTTCTCGGGAGTGCATTGGGACGTCGCCGAAAGGGTTAGCGTTTTCGATGTTTTCACTGGTTCGTTATTTTCGCTCGCTGTTTTCTCTATTTTCACTCGCTATTTTCGCTCGCTGTTTTGGACTGTTTTTGAGACTGTTTTGGCTTACTATTTTGGGATGATTGTTGGACTGGTTTACTCTCGGTTTAGGGGCTGTTTTACTCATTGTTTTGGGGTGATTTTTTCACTGTTTTAAGACTCGATTTAGGGTTTTTCGGGACTGATTTTGTCGAAGTTAAGGGGTACGTTTATTGGTGTTTTTATGTCGGTCAGGGGCTGCTTTGTTGCTGGTTCACGTTGACATTGGGGCTGGTTGTTTGGCCACGTTGATTGAAGGGTTTTTAGCTTGTGTTCTTTATCCACGTTTATTTGTGATTTTTGGTTCAGTGTTTGTTGGCCGTGTGTGTCCTTGTTTTGTGTTTGTGTTGTTTACGTGTCCAGGTCTATCTTGTGTTTTTGTATTGTTATCTCTCGGTTTATGGGTTGTTTCGTGTGTGTCAGTTGGTTGTGTGTGTGTGTTTCAAGGGTGATGTCATGTGTTGTTTGAAGCCGAGAAGGGTGTGTGGCTTAGGGTTTACGGGGTTTTCAATATGAGTTTTGTTTGTGTCGGTGAAAGGGTTAATTTGTGGATGTCTTGATTTTGGTTTGTTCACGTTGATGGCTTCCTGTTGGTTGGTTTCACGTGATTTTGATTTAGGGTTATTATTTTAGTTGATCTCTGCAGTCGGTTTGGTGGAGGGTTTAACGTGAAGAGTGTGTGGTGTGAGAACAGAGAAGAAAGTGATTTACCTTAGATTTGTTATTTTATTGAGAGGATGAGTGGTCTGTGTGAGAGAATGCCAAGTGTGATTGGGTTGTCCTCACGTGAAGGGGCTGCTGGTTGCTGCATGAGCTGATGGTGGCCTCCACGTTACTGCCTGCTTTGCGCCTCCTTTCTTCTTCTTTTTTTGTTGCTCACGTGTGGCTTAGAAGGAGGGTCACTACCATGTGTCTCTAGGTTTTGCTTTATGTGGCTGCTTCATTCGGTTTGGAGGGTTATTAGCTCGTGAGCTAGCAAGAGAGATGGAGGACCGAGGGTTGGATTATGTGTTTCAAAGAGTGTCCAGGTGCATGTTTGTCCATGTGGTGTGCTCACGGTCTGAAGAGTTATATGTCTTTCTGCTTGTGTTGTGCCGTGTAGGGTTGCGGGCAGTGTGAGAGAGAGAGAGGTCATAGCTGCTATTAGGTTTTTTTTGTTTCATGCCGAGAAAGAGGCTGCCGAGAGGGAGAGGACCGAAGCTATTAGGTTTTTTTTTTTTTGGATGAATGCCGTGTGTTGTAGGTGGGAGAGAGATGAGAGAGGGCAAAATGGCTTTAGGGTTTTTTTTCTCAATTCTCAACTGTCGTGTATGTGTGAATATGGTGTGTGAGTGAGATGGGGGAAGAGAGAGGGGCCGAGTGTTGCGTGTGTTCTAGGGTTTGTTGTTTACTTTGTGAGTGGCCGGTTGAGGGGAGTGTGCGTTACGGTTTTTGTATTTTTGTTTGTTGCTTCTAGGGTTTTTAGTTAAGGAAATAAATCATGTAAATGAGATTTGTTTAATTAAGTTATTTAGGGAAAGCAATTTGTGTAATTTTGGTGGGGGAATATTTTAATTTGGAAGGTGATTTAATTGGATTTTAACATGTGTTAAATGTGATTTGAATACTTGGATTGGGCTTGGGCGGAATGGGCTTAGAAGGGTTGGATGGGTGTGTGAGGCATGTGGGCTTTTACGGGTTGCGGGGGTTTTTGGCCGAGGCTAACAGTTAAAACATAGATTAATCGAGCAAACCCTAGGCTAAACAAATGAATTAAATTTGGCAAGGTATTTATTTTTTTTTGAATTTTCCCTTCCGACGTCCGTTTCCCGCGACTTCCGTAACTTATCGGGTAGTGCCTCTATACGAGGCTCATCATTGGGTTTTATGCAAAAATGCAATGTCTACAGTCATCCAGTTGGATTTTGGATTCTGTTTGTCCAATTCACATTTGCAATTCGTTGCAGGTGTTGAAGGAAAGTAGACGGCTAAAATCTGGGGGAGATGCAATTGTGATTCGGGAGTGGCGACTCTTTGGATGCAGTTGTTGTGGGCTTATGCGAGATTCCCCTGCCCAGTGGGAGCCTTTTGTTGCATGACTGTTTTTTTTTACCTGGATGTGTTGCGAATATTGTATCGCTTTTTGTATTAGTACTGAGGGCTATAATGTAAATATTAAGAATCGTTCTTTTTATTTATATGATAAATATAATATTCAAATCCTTATTTGTCCAAATGAGCATGGCCATTACATTTTGCATACCTCACAAGATATCTTTAATGCTAGAATTAATAAACGTAAAGTATCTGATATAAATAATATTGAACTGTGGCATATGAGGTTGGGTCATATAGGCGTGAAACGCCTAACCCAGTTGGTTGGGAATGGTTTGAAACCGGATCTCACCATTGAACCTTATCCAACTTGTGAATCTTGTATTCGGGGTAAGATGACCAAAGCCCCATTTTCGGGTGTAGGACACCGAGCCACTGACTTATTGGAACTAATACATTCTGATGTATGTGGTCTCAAGAGTCAAACTGTTCACAATGGTTTTTCCTACTTCGTTACCTTTACTGATGATCTGTCACGGTATGGTTATGTTTATTTGATGAAACAGAAATCGGAAACCTTTGAAAAGTTCAAAGAATTCTGAAATGAAGTACAAAAACAGACTGGTAAATATATTAAATGTCTTCGATCTGATCGAATCGGTGAATATATGAGTGGTGAGTTCACCGATTATTTAAAGAAGAATGAGATTCTCACTCAATATACTCCTCCGGGTACTCCACAGCACACTGGAGTGTCTGAAAGAAGAAATCGGACTTTATTAGATATGGTTCGATTGATGTTGAGTTTTACAGATCTGCCTTATTGTTTATGGGGTTATGCTCTTTTAACTGCTGCTCATCTTTTGAATAAGATTTCTTCCAAGGTTGTTCCTACAACTCCATATGAGATATGGACTGGTAAGGAACCAAATCTTAATTATGTTAGGATTTGGGGCTGTCCTGCCTATGTCAGGATGGCTCAGCAGGATAAGTTTTTACCTCGAGGGCAGAAGTTTAGGTTTGTTGGATATCCTTCAAATACGAAAGGATATTTGTTATATGATACCGAGCATCGAAATGTGTTCGTAGCTCGCTTCGCAAAATTTCTTGGGGAAGAATTTTTATCTGAAGGAGGTAATCATAGACAGGTTGAACTTGATGAACTACAACCTGGAACCAATGAACCAGTGGAGGAACCTGACGTTCAAATAAATGAAGAGCCTTCAACACACACTCTGTAGGTCTCAAAGGGTGTCCAGACCTCCTGAACGCTTGTATTTGATACAAGAAAATAGTCTGGATGTTCTCTTAGTCGAAGAGACTGACCCTTATACCTATAGAGAAGCGATGTTGGACATCGACTTCGCGAAGTGGCAAGAGGCCATGAAATCAGAGTTAGACTCTATGCATCAGAATCAAGTCTGGGACTTGGTTCCGCTTCCTGAGGGAATTATTCCTATCGGCAGTAAATAGGTTTACAAGAGGAAGCGAGAGCCTGACGGAAAGTTTGAAACCTTTAAGGCCAGATTGGTAGCTAAAGGTTACACGCAGCGACCTAGTGAAACCTTTTCACCAGTTGCGATGCTAAAGTCTATAAGGATTTTATTGTCTATTGCTGCTTACCATGATTATGAGATTTGGCAAATGGATGTCAAAACGGCTTTTCTTAATGGGTTTCTTGATGAAGAAATCTATATGGAACAGCCGGAGGATTTTGTATCCAGCGAAATCTCAGGCATGGTTTGTAAGCTTAAGAAGTCCATTTATGGACTTAAGCAAGCTTCGCGAAGTTGGAATCTTCGATTCGACGAGATTATTAGATTGTCTGGTTTTCTCAAAAATACGGAAGAATCATGTGTGTACCAGAAGGCCAGTGGGAGTATGATAGTATTTTTGGTTCTCTATGTTGATGACATCCTAATCATTGGGAATGATATAGGAATGATGCAAGGTGTCAAAGCTTACCTCTGTAAGAATTTTTCCATGAAGGACCTGGGTGAAGCTTCTTATATCTTAGGTATAAAGCTCTATAGAGATAGAGAAAAGAAGCTTATTGGGTTATCCCAGTCGACGTACATAGATAAAATCTTAGAATGGTACAATTTTACCAACTGTAAGACAACAAATATACCGTTCAGACATGACATTCATCTTCTGAAAAAGATGTGTCCACAAACAGAAGATGAGAAGATTAGAATGTCTAATCAACCTTATTCTTTGTGTTTGGGTAGCATAATGTATGCCATGTTATGTACAAGGCCTGATATTAGCTACGTGGTTAGTATAACCAGTATATATCAGTCCAATCCAGGAAATGACCATTGGATGGCCGTTAAACATATCATGAAGTATCTTAAAGGTACTAAGGATAAGTTTATCATTTATGGAGGAAATGAACTGCAAGTTAACGGGTATACGGATTCTGATTTCCAATCGGATCCCGATGATAGAAAGTCTACATCAGGATTCTTATTTACCCTTAACGGATGTGCAGTTTGTTGGAAAAGTTCCAAACTGGGGTCTACAGGTGAATCCACCACAGAGGCGGAATATATTTGATAAGTGTGGTTTATACCCACTTATTTCGACATCTTTAGCCTATTGTTTTGTTATATTTCGAAATATTTAATGTCATTTATAGTTTATTTTCTGTTTTTATTTGTAGGAGCATTAATACATGGATCCTAGGACAATTGCACGTGTTTTGGGGACAATACGGGAGAACCAGTGAAGATATTATAACAGGCACCGTAGCGCTAGAAGCTGCATAAGACCCATACAAAATGCCGAGAGAATGGCACCATGGCGCCACCAATTCCACTACTCATAGCGCCATGGCGCCAACCAAGCGCTGGAAAAGAAGAACACGTGGGCCATAGCTTAGGAATTGTTGATTTATAGTAATTGGCTTACAAAATACTTCAGGCGTGAATTAAAGGAAAAAAAAAAGCAAAGTCCAGCCGTAAACTTTGAACTCCAAAACAAAGTAAATGCGTGAAAGCTGATTTGAAGAAAAGTCACGTGGGTCCCAATTCAACAATTAGGCGCTGTTAGAAGAATTAGGCGCTGCGGCGCCAATTGTCCAATAGCCCAGGCGCTGCAGCGCCTGTTAGAAGATCCATCCCCATACATATTCCATAGAGACAAGTGTCGTGGCGCCAATTCACAGAGCCACGGCGCTGCGGAGAAATAAGACACGCTTTTCAGGAATTATATTTTTAGGGTTTTTAAGATCCCTAATGATACCCAATGACTCCTAGCCTCAACTATAAATATAACAGTCCATCCAAACTCAAAAGAGGAGGCTAATACACTGCACAAAACACAGTAACAAATATTTTAGAGATCCCAGGAGAAGGATTGAAGAGCAACAAGAAGGGATCAAAGAGTTGACATCCGGGGAGGAAGAGATTCAATTCGGGTTTTATCTTCTTATTTCTTTCTTAGAACTCTAATGATTTCCATTAGATTCAGGACTTGTTTATTAATGTATTTATCTTTTGTCATGAATTAACTCCTTAATTCTGGAGAATGATGTAATCTATGCTTGAACCTTGTATTGATTGTTAATTTTGTTATGAAGTTTTATTAATTTATTTATATTCTTTTGAGTTTAATGCTTCTTGATTGTTGGCCACAATTGAAGATGATAATTTTTAGAATCTATCACTCGAGAGAGAGAGGATTTTGAATAGATCTAGAGAATATGACCTAGGATTTTATAGAGTTCGAGAGAATCTGTAGTCCTTTGAAGTCGTTAACATAGAATCACAAAGCGTAATGAGTCGTTAACTATTGGATTTTTATAGAGATATCGAAGTCTGTAGTTGATGATATTTTCACTGATGCTCGAGAGAGGGAGTGGATATTTGCGGAATCTTGACTTATAAACAATATAACTGAACAATGATTAATTGGCATGACAAATACATAGGTGACAGCTAGGTGAAATCAGGATCCAGAATCTCTATCGTATTAGTTCCTCCTATCAAATTATTTTATATTTTATTTATTTATTAAAAATCTTTATTATTTGTCGTCTAAATAAAGTTAGGATTATCAATTGTAGTACTTAGTGCGAGTTAACGCAATCCCTGTGGGTTCGACACTCTAAACTCATTTATACTAAAATTTGACACCGTACACTTGCGGTACGATATAAAAATATCACAACAAGTTTTTGGCGCCGTTGCCGGGGATTGTTTGTTTAATTCACATTAATACTACTACCAAGTAATCTTAGCTTTAATTTAGAGTTTTATCTTTTATTTTATTCTTGTATTTATTAATTTTAATTTTAATTTTAATTTTTAGTTTATTTTAGTTTATTGATTTTTTTTCCTTTTCTTTTTCTTTTGGTGCTTCAGTGAATGCGAAAATCTACACAAGTCTCGACTCGCTCCTGTTTGATCCTGAAATAGAAAGAACTGCGAGGAGACTAAGAAAAGAAAGGAAATTTTGAAAAAGAAGCAATGGCAGCTGAAAACATAGAGAACAACCCACGCCATTTGGCAATCAGAGATCACTTCAAACCGGTCATTGATGATATCTATTTTGGGATTGCACATCAACCAATCAACGCTAACAATTTTGAGTTTAAAAACCTGCATTGATTAACATGGTACAAAGGAATCAGTTTGGGGGTTCAGCTGTAGAGGATCCCAACTTGCACTTAAGGATCTTCCTGGAGATCGCAGATACCATAAAGATAAATGGCGTTAGTAAAGAAGCTATCAGGCTACACTTATTCTCATTCTCTTTACGGGATAAAGCGTGGGATTGGCTGCAATCAATACAGACGGGGAGTATCATGACATGGCAAGATATGGCCATAAAATTTCTTGAGAGATTCTTTCCACCAGCTAAATCAGCTCAACTGAGGGCAGAAATCAGTATATTTAAGCAGTTGGAAACTGAGACTTATATGAAGCATGAGAGCGCTTTAAGGATCTACTACGAAGATGCCCACAATATGATTATGCAGATTGGGTCCAGATTCAGTTGTTTTATAATGGGCTGAATGGTTCGAATAGGACTGTGGTTGATGCAGCAGTTGGGGGAGCTCTATTTAAGAAATCAGCTGAGGACGCCTACAATCTATTAGAAGAAATGGCCATTAACCACTATCAATGGCCAAGTGAACGCGCTACTGTGACCAAAGTGGCTGGAATATATGAAGTGGACCCTCTTGTAGCACTTACAGCTCAGATTTCTACCTTAGCCACTCAAGTAGCAGCCCTGAAAAATCCAAGAGTACACCATCCATTGAATCAGTGGCGGCTACAAACATGCAGTTATTGGAAGGAAATCCGAATTTTGAGCAAGTCCAATATGTGAACAATCGGAACTTCAACAGCTATAGAGGAAATCTCGTGCCTAATCGTTATCATCCAAACTTGTCATATGCTAACACAGAGAATACCTTGCAGCCTTCTTCTGGTTTTGACTATAAAGAGCTGAGCAGAAATCTTCCTTAGAAGATTTCGTGAGCACGTTTGTTGCTAGTACTTCAGCGAGATTCGAGAAGACTGAGTCAAGGCTAAATAATATTGAGACACACATGGAAAATATAGAGGCCACAATGAAGTCCTTAGAAACACAAATTTGGCAGATTACGTCCTCCATAACCAAGCAGCAGTAGAGATATTTGGATAAACTGCCACAGTTGCCAAACTATCTTTTTCATGTCAAAGCAGTCAGTGGATACACAAGAAGAAGCTACCATGACCACCATTTGGGTGGTTGCGTCTGGCTGAAGACGTTAAACTTAGCGCTAGCGGGGAGGCAACCCTTGCATTTAATTACATTTATTTATTTTCCTTATTTTTAATGTTTATTTTATTGTATGCTATTTATTAAATTGCATGTTATTTATGCAGGTAGCACGAGACACACAACGCCCGCGCAACCGAATTCTAACCAGCAGGAGCCTGATCAACTCCATGCACGGTAGTGTTGTTCCTCACTCTTGTTCTTTAAATTTTTATCTTACATTGAAGACAATGCAAATTTTAAGTTTGGGGGTGTGTGCCTCTTGCTTACTTGTTAATTATTTGTTTAAGTTTATTTAAAAAAAATTATTATTTATTTTTAGTCCTCAATAGTAAAGCATGAATCCTATGATGAATTTTGTTTGTTTATGGGTGAAATTTTAGAAACGATAAGTGCCCAATTTACTTTTATCTGATGCCTTGAATAATTGATCTATGTTAGACTCGTAAGCACTTAAAAACAAGTTTTTAACAGTGAAAACTTAAGTAGTTGACAAGGTGACTAGTTAAAGAAATTGCATGTCGATGAATGACCGTTTGCTTAGATATCTATCTTGATTTGCTAGTGTTATGAAGTATGGTATAGCTAAAAAGAAAAATGTCTCTAAAGAAAGAAAATAAACCACCTATAACCGATAAGCGTGAAGCTACCCATGGGCGAGTATTAGGACCACCATGAGGAGAAATGCTACCTTAAAGGGTAGGTGAGTTAAAAAAAATGAGTGCAAAAAGAGAAAAGCAAAAGAGACAAGAAAAGAAAAGAAAAATTATACCATACTGAGCACAAAATAAAGCAATTACAAAGCATAACTGAGATATCTAGGTTGGTTTGACCCATCGATTCTAATTTCTAAACGAAATCATTAAGTTGGTTTACTTATGAGTCGAGCTGTGAATGAACCTTTAAACACACACACTGTGAGTCTAGCTTAGATGATTTACTCAAGAATTTGGATCCGAGTGGCAATTACGTACTTTGAAGGTTCTCTAATTTCATTTATAAGCTTTCTTTGAGAAAAATTTTATGTGCAACTATCAGGACTATGCTTTTATTAGTTTTATATTTTTGCATGATTGTGTGTGAATGACGTTTGTGGGTGTCGTCGCTGTAAGCCCTCACGAGACTATAACTCGTCCACTAGGGCTGCCTAGGGGTTTAAAGGCTTGTTGCATACGCTAAATGCAATCGTGGTCCCTACGAAAGTGGCCTAGTTAATTTAGTAATCTTTATTTGTTTATTTGAATTTAGTTTTTATTTTATCTTTTGCTCGGGACTAGCAAAACCTTAAGTTTGGGGGTGTTTGATAAGTGTGGTTTATACCCACTTATTCCGACATCTTTAGCCTATTTTTGTTATATTTTGAAATATTTAATGTCATTTATAGTTTATTTTCTGTTTTTATTTGTAGGAGCATTAATACATGGATCCTGGGACAATTACACGTGTTTTAGGGACAATGCAGGAGAACCAATGAAGATATTATAACAGGCGCCGTAGCGCTAGAAGCTGCACAAGACCCATACAAAATGCCGAGAGAATGGCGCCATGGCGCCACCAATTCCACTACTCATAGCGCCATGGCGCCAACCAAGCGCTGAAAAAGAAGAACACGTGGGCCATAGCTTAGGAATTGTTGATTTATAGTAATTGGCTTACAAAATACTTCAGGCGTGAATTAAAGAAAAAAAAGCAAAGTCCAGCCGCAAACTTTGACCTCCAAAACAAAGTAAAGGCGTGAAAGCTGATTTGAAGAAAGGTCATGTGGGTCCCAATTCAACAATTAGGCGCTGTTAGAAGAATTAGGCGATGCGGCGCCAATTATCCAATAACCCAGGCGCTGCAGCGCCTGTTAGAAGATCCATCCCCATACATATTCTAGAGAGACAAGCGACGTGGCTCCAATTCACAGATCCACGGTGCTGCGGAGAAATAAGACACGCGTTTCGGGAATTATATTTTTAGGGTTTTTAAGATCCTAATGATACCCAATGACTCTCTGCCTCCACTATAAATATAACAGTTCGTCCAAAACTAGAGAGGAGGCTAATACACTGCACAAAACACAGAAAAATATTTTAGAGATCCCAGGAGGAGGATTGAAGAGCAACAAGAAGGGATCAAGGCGTTGACATCCAAGGAGGAAGATATTCAATTCCGGTTTTATCTTCTTATTTCTTTCTTAGAACTCTAATGATTTCCATTAGATTCAGGACTTGTTTATTAATGTATTTATCTTTTGTCATGAATTAACTCCTTAATTCTGGAGAATGATGTAATCTATGCTTGAACCTTGTATTGATTGTTAATTTTGTTATGAAGTTTTATTAATTTATTTATATTCTTTTGAGTTTAATGCTTCTTGATTGTTGGCCACAATTGAAGATGATGAATGTTTAGAATCTATCACTCGAGAGAGAGGATTTTAATAGATCTAGAGAATATGACCTAGGATTTTATAGAGTTCGAGAGAATCTGTAGTCCTTTGAAGTCGTTAACATAGAATCACAAAGCGTAATGAGTCGTTAACTATTGGATTTTTATAGAGATATCGAAGTCTGTAGTTGATGATATTTTCACTGATGCTCGAGAGAGGGAGTGGATATTTGCGGAATCTTGACTTATAAACAATATAACTGAACAATGATTAATTGGCATGACAAATACATAGGTGACAGCTAGGTGAAATCAGAACCAGAATCTCTATCGTATTAGTTCCTCCTATCAAATTGTTTTATATTTTATTTATTTATTAAAAATCTTTATTATTTGTTGTCTAAATAAAGTTAGGATTATCAATTGTAGTACTTAGTGCGAGTTAACGCAATCCATGTGGGTTCGACACTCTAAACTCATTTATACTAAAACTTGACATCGTACACTTGCGGTACGATATAAAAATATCACAACAATATGTTGCTTCTGAAGCTGCAAAAGAAGATGTTTGGCTTAAGAAGTTTATCACAGAATTAGGAGTTGTCCCAAGTATCGAGAATCTGATTCTGCTATACTGTGATAATACTGGTGCCATTGCGCAAGCAAAAGAACCGAGGGCGCATCAAAATTCAAAGCATGTGGAAATAAAGTACCACATTATTCGAGAGATTGTGTCGCGAGGTGACATTGTTGTGTGCAAAATTCTCAGTGAAGATAATGTAGCAGACCCACTCACGAAGGCTATTCCTCCGAAGTTTTTGATAAGCATGTGAAGTCGATGGGTATTAGATACAATCGATATTGGTACTAGAGCAAGTGGGAGATTTTGTTAGGGTTGGTGCTCTGAGCGCCAATTTCTTATGTATTTCCCTGTAAATACTTTTGTATATATTTTATTAATGAATAAAATAGACAGTTTCTGTAATATAAATTCTTTTATTATATGGTAAAGACGCAAATGACCATAGAGTGATTGGTTATGATACAGTTACTAAAGCGTCGGAACTAACATTGAGCGGTATCATAACAGTATCATTCTTTAACTATTCCTGGTCAAGGTTTACAATTACTTGGTCAGTAAGTAAAGCTGTTGAGACCGGTACGTGTCGTATATTGGAATGTTGGATTCTAATGGTTTCTCAATGAACCATGAGTCTCGGGAGACTCGTATAGACACGTAGGTGTTTATATCGGATAAACACTAAACGACTCGTCGAAGATTCTTAATAGTTGGTACACCAACGTCAATAATAATCTTCTCGGGTTGAGTGAGCATAGTGATCCTCTGACTTGAGGTATCGCTGTGGATATATGAGGTATCCTCCACACTTTGATGGCAGTCACGTCACCGATCTATTTAGATCAGACCTCCGCATGTTCGTTGGGTGTGGACTGATCCTCATGATATCTTGTGCGTATCAAGATAGGATCCGTCAGTTCTGTGTACAGAGCATAGATATCCATTTTGGGATGGGCGAGCTGTTAAATCCATGGACCCGTGGTACACCGTAGAAATCAGTTCTAAGTGCTATTTAAGAGATTGCTAATAGAATCGTCGACAGGATTATACCTAAAGGGATTTGACGTTTATATCTATATCTCTGGGATAATCCGGATACCTGTGACGGAAGGATTATACGTATGCAGTGACCTTGACATGTATGGTTCAGAGATTTTATCTGTGTTCCTCATAATTTACGGGTGGGTAGATTATGGACACGAAATTGGATTTCGTGATAGATATACATGAACCTAGAAAGTCTCACTAATGAGATATGCTCATTGGGCACTATGGCAACTTTTATAAATAATACTGATTATTTATAAGTCGTTTAACGGTTAAACAAAGATACATGCTTTAGAGATCTTTTGGCCATTTATTAAATGTCGAATTGTGATATTTGACATTTATAATTAATATATGTCTTTTGATTATTTAATGTAAATATAATACATATATTTTGAGATATTTGTATTTAATTATTATTTATTCAATTGTTGAATAAAATTAATTAAATATTTAATATCTTTTTACTTATTTAGATAAGTTAAATGGCTTATTTTAATTGGATGAATTGGCCAATTATGATTGGTTTGATTTGGCATGAATTAATTGGATGGTTTTGGATAAACATTAATTTGATTATTATTTTTACACCACAAAATTAATTATACCAATTTCCAATTATTTAAACAAAAATTGAAAATATGTGGACTATAATTTTTCCCTAAAATTCGGTAATAGAGGGAAATTATATAATTCAATTTTTTATTTTGATTCATTATTCTATCAACCCTAAAATCAAATACAAAAGAGAGAAATAGGAGAAAAGAAGAAAAAGCTTGCTAATTTTTGGAAATTTGGTAAGGATTTTCACATTTTTTCTTTCTTGAAAAATATTTTCATGATCATAAGCTTCAATATGATTAGCTTAGATTTTTCTCTACTTTCTCATGGTTGTGTTTTGATGTTTGGGTGCTTGATTTGAAGATGAAAGCATGTATATTAAATTAGTTTGCTTTAAATAGTTTATTAAGCATTCTTTTTTCCATTTTGATGGAAAGTTGCCATTCTAGAGTTTATTACCCACTCATGTTAGACCTAGAATTGTTCTTGAGGTATTTCATGTTGGTGAGACTCAATTGGTGTTGTGAGAATTGAATTAAAGCTTTGAATTGGATTAATTTGGTGTTAATTTGATTAATTTGTGAAATTGTAAAATTAGGGTTTCCAACCTTCACCAAATTTGGGGATTTTCATATATGTGATGATTTTTAATTTATATTTGATGTATATTAAATTTGGGAATTTTTAGATTTGATCTTGGCATGTTTTGAACATAAATGACCAAATTACAAATTCTTGAAAATTGAGGGACCATTCGATAATTAGGGAAAATTTATTTTCTTAAATTGAAAAACTGAATTTTCAAGTATTAGACATGAATAAATCATTTTGGAATTGATTTGAAATCAATTAGAATTGTATTTGACAATTTTGGAATAAAATGATTAAAATTCAAAGTTTTGGAGCAAAACGATAATTTCTGAAAAATCTGATTTTGACTATTGAGTAATTGAAATAAATTAGTTTATTTTGATTACCCAAGAAAAATAATTGAAATCGGAAAATTTTGATTTTCCGCGATCCGCTGCGTTTACCCGAATTACCGCCCAAAACCCCCAACAGTTATGGCTAAAATAGTAAACGTTATTTGGTATATAATAGAAAAATAATCGAGTATCGGAACTGTAATTAATTCGTCGAGTTTTCTACAAATAATTTCACGAATACCAACGCACTCATGCATGATGTTATGATAATTAATATGTCTTGTATGTCGAAAATGATTATCGAGGTCACGCCAGGAGGATCGGGGTGTTACAGTGTGTTCGTCTACCTCATCTGGTTCCAATGTCGCTGACGATTCGTCAATCGCAGTTCCAGATAAATGGGAAATCGAGAAAAAAAAAAAAAAACTTTTTACTAAGAAATCAGCAAAACTCGATAATTTCTCGTACAAGGCTAATGTGAAAACATTCTTCTTATCGAGCTCTATATTTTCCTTAAAAGACCTGATCGAAATCGACTCTGGATCGAAAAATTCGAGAAAAACTCCTATCTTTTCTCTTTTTTCTCCTTTTTTTTCCTCTTTTCTTTCTTCTTTTCTCTTTCTTCCCCTCTCTCTTACGTTTTTCTCCCACAAAAAGGTGGACAAGCCAACTTTATATACTCACATGCAAAATGACATTTCTGCCCATAAACCTTTTATTTCATTCTAGTCCCAAATCACCCTTAAAATTATAACACACAGATAAAAAAAAATTAAAGCATTATAAAAAAAATTGGGGTGTTACGGTTAGAACGTTGAGGCATGTGTAATACACAATCTCCTTCAAATATATTTGCATCTTTAACTTGGTGCACACGGATTTAAACGACATAGATACAATGGTAAATGAATAGCAAGAGAGACTCGACACTTCTATTTCGATAAATTGATTGTAGTGAGAACTTCAACACTATAGAAAAACTTAAGACAACAATGAACTCTCAAGAATTAGATAGAAAAACTAAGATTTTAGAGACCAAAGAAAAAATTGAGAAAATCTCCCAAATTATTAGTGTGTGAAAATGAGAAGGAAAGTAGGGACAAATCATCGATGGCCATCATTTAAATTAGAGGTTAAAATAGAGATTACAAATCTTTTTTTATTTAAATAAAATAGGAGTTAAAAACCTTTTCTTCAACTTTATGACAAATATTTAAATAAAATTAAATAATTTCTGGCAGTAGCAACCATCACAAAATGAAAACAAAAAACGATTATATTCTATTATTGATTAAATTCTATTATATAGTTTAAGAGGTGTGAATTGTGTAATTAAAATTATCACTAATATGCAAGCTAGTCACAACAAATTACAATAATTTAATTGTCATAAATATATAAACATTACAAGAGCAATTAAAAGTATAAGAGTAAAGGAAGAGAGACCTAACATAAGTATAATTAAGTGATTCAATAAATCCATCTACATCCATGTCTTCAAGACTAAACTCATATAATTGACTTCTCAAGGCGCCAATGAACCTCTTCACAATTGACTTTAACAATGTATCAATTAAACATATCATAATTGGCTTCCACAAGATATCAATCAATCATTTCCTATAGTAATAATATATCACATACTTTACACCTAAATTATTTCGTAATAACAATGGAATACAAAAATTCCTCCCAAGAAATAATTCCTCAATAGTAAATACACAAGTTTAAACTCAAGTTATGTTTGATTTTGAGAATTGACAAGGAAGAGCTCAATGAAATGTTTAGATATGATATGCAAGTGAAAAATGTACTATCGCAACTTGTTCTAGACACAATTGAGTTTATATAAACCTTATCAAAGTATAGCTACAATGGCAAAAAATTCATGCCCAACTGATTGATGAGCGGTTAAAATACACATATTTTCCACCTATTTATCTTAATATTTTGTGGGTGATATCGAGGTTTTTGAGTATTTTGATGTGTTTTAGGTGCGTTTTCCAAGTTAAATAATATCAAGACTCAAATGAATTAACTAGTGATAAAAGCGCAAGATACGGAGCAAATCAGCGTGTATTTCAATGTCAAAACACTCGTCCTGATGCTCGTCGTGCGTCGACTCGCGCGGTTTTATAATTTTGTACAGAACGTCAATTGCTTTTGTCAATGTTGCATGTCATAACTTTGAATAGACCTGAAATTCCAGCCCCTAAATTGCCCTGAATCCGATTTTTAGCAGGGAAACACCCTCGGGACTTCTTATATAAGTATAAGCTCGTCCTAAAAACTAAGAAAAAAAATTCATAATATATTTTCGAGCCTCCAAGAACATAGAAGAACGTCTAGAGCAATACAAGAACATGGTGCGTCAACTAGAGTTAGAGTTTGAAGACTGCAAAAGAGAGTTTCTTTAATCCCTTTTGTCTATAGATTTATTTTTATGCGTTCTTTACCTTGTATTAATGATTAGTGACACGCTCAAAAAATGGTTCTTTACTCCCAAGTATAAGAGTGTCGAAGTAATAAAATAACCTGGTAAGACCAGGGTCGATCCATAGGGAATAGATTTAGTAAAATAAAAAAGGCTGGATTGTTTGAAGTTATTGGAAATTTTAAATTTGATTGCAACAATAAAATAAAAAAACTAGGGTTAATGGATCCACTTTTATATTTCAAATTTAGAAATCTCATTTTTTATAATATGTAAATTGTCATTATTACCCAATTAATTTATTTCATGAATTAATTATGCCAAATAAATAAAAACAGTCATAAAGGCGGTGATAACTTTGTCTATAACAAGTCCAGTTAGGTACTCAATTATGCCAAATAAATAAAATAAGCCATATAGACTGTAACAAAGTTTGTCAATAATTAATCCAGAATTAAATTAAGTATTAATCATTAGATTTCAATTTATATATTATAATATAAGTGGGATTAATCTAAATTTTCGTATTAAAAGCTTCACCCTTTACCCCAACAAAAAGAAATTAGCTACTCATAATTTTAAATAAAAACACACATAATTTTATTACTGAAAGAAAAAAAAATTACAAGAAAGCTTTAAAAAAATAAAACACACAAGAGTTGGAAATCCACAAATTTGCAGAGAAAACTATGGAAATGTGACTGAGGAAAATGAGGTGCAGAGCACCTCTATTTATATAAATTTTGCAAGTTTTCTCCACTATTTTCTCCATATTTTTCTCCATCATAGCATGTTAATTTGGTGGAAGTTTGACAATTGTAAATTGTCATTTTTCATTTTTTTTATAATGACTTAATAATTATACATAACACGCTTTGGATTTTTTTCATCAATTTCGGTCTTGAAAACTTCAGAATTAGAAAATCTTGTCAGCAGTAAAGTTGTAGATCTTTGAGTCTTCTTTTATTTGTAACTGGAATCACTTCAATCTGATATCATAGTAAAAAGTTATGGCCAGAATACAAACATTGCACATGGATGAAATTTCCGAAATTGTACACTGTTAGAACGCCCTATTAAATTTATGGCCTCCAAAATCCAAATGTCAAGTCCATTTTTCTAGATATGCATCCAAATTAGTATTTCACCTACATAAAAGATAAAAATCACAATAAAAATATATAAAACATAAATTTAATTATTATGCTAAATTAAGGGGATTAACGAAACTTCAAGTGTAAAATGATTGATTTTTCTTTTAATAAATGTGCAATTTTTAGTGTTCATTACCCCCCCCCCCCAACTATCTTATTACTAGTCCCTAGTAATTTAAGCGGAAAACTTTAAAAAGATAAATTCTTATCCAAATTAATAATTATTTGCTTTCTTTCTAAATGATCAAATAAGTAAATTCTCATGTACTTTTTACCCTTCTCCCAAACACACATAAAACAAGGTATCAATCAATTCATTATGCCCACAATATTCATAGGTCTTGTTGAAAAGAGAGTAATATTTTTGTTCTAGAGTTATATCAGAATTCACATATTTTTGGCAATGGAAATTTATTTATAAATACAAAAATATTTTTTTAAAAATAATAATACATCTTCAATCCTTGTAGCGAGCTTTGGGCCAGTGACTCCAAAACTAGTTGGCTTTAGGGCACTAGGTGTTAAGACACCCCTACAGACTTAATTGCTCGGATCTCGGATGCTAAAAAGAAGAAGTGACTGATTTCCTTAAACTTTCTTTTTAACCTATGTAACGAGCTTTAGGCCAGTGACTCTCAGACCAGTTGGCCTTAGGACACTAAATGTTAAAACACCCTTACGGACTTAATTACTCGAGTTAGAGAGGTTACGAAATCAAACTTATTCACACATTTTTTAACACAAAAGAAAATCAAAACAAAATATTTTTTTTACACACAAAATAACAACAAAGCAAAAACAACATAAAAGAATACTTTTTTTTAAACATAAAAAATGATTTTTTTTTATAAAACAACAACATAAAAACAAAAATATTTTTTTTAATAGCAAAACACAACAAAAACTATCTAGTCAACTATCACATCCCCCAATTAATTTGAGACATTGTCGCCAATGTCTGAAAAAGAAGAATTAGAGTTTAGAAGACATCACTTGATTAGTATGGAATTGACAATTGAATCTACAACACTGCTACTAAAAAGAAAAGGTTACTTGTTAAAACAATATAATTAAATTAAACTAGTAAATGATATGTACTGATAGTTATGATTATGGCTCACATCTTCCTCTGCTTTTACGTCCAGTAACGGCTTGAACGCCCTCTATGGGTCGAATATATACTTCTCATCCAATTTTCTTATAAATTGACAAACATGGTCTTGTAAAGTCAGATTCCCGAGAATGTATTATTGTCTTTCTTTTGAAATTATGTATGTAAGTTGTGAATCAATGTATCAAATCCATCAGGATGAGTCTCAAAAGTCAATGATATATTATCTAATGACTCTTTACTCAAGCCATCTCCAATGGGTTGATTTTTTTTCTTCAGGATTATTAGACATCATTCCTAAAGAACGACAACGAGTGTTGCACGTTCAACGTGCGCATTTATAACAAACACCTAATTATTTAGCTCTATGTTTCTTAACATAAGTATTTTTCTCTAAACCAGGTATATAATAGATGAATTAATCAAGAAATTTAAGGACTTCCGTTTTAACCATTTCTTTCTTGTAAAGGTTTAACATTTTTTTGGGTAGTTGACGTGTCATGACATTATCTTTGAAATGTATTTTGCATGTCCATTTTAAAGGATTAGTGCATTTTATATCTTTTAAAGTCCATCAAATTCTTTGTCTATGTTCTCTCAATACATTTAACAACTTAACTTCTTGATGCTTGTCAGAGAAGAAGAAATTACCGTATGGTAAGTTTGTTTATCTCCAAGAAATGCATACTTCAAGTTTTCTGGCAAAGTCTTCAATTCCAATTTGGGTACTTCTTCATGTTTCTCTTCTTCAAGTGTTTCTAGTTCCTCAAAATTTTATTTCCCTTCATCGTCTTCCAGTACCTGTGTAGAATCAAGTGAAGAAAAATCATTAGAAATATCTGAATCTAATTGCGTACTTGATTTAAGAAAATTAGTTGTACAAATTTCCGTAGGATCAGATAAACTCCCCTGAATATATTCATCCACAATTGGTTCAATTAGGTTCATGCTCACATCTTCACTGTCCTCATCATATGGTTATTTGCACATGTTAAAAACATTAAGCTCCAACGTCATATTGTCAAAAGACAAATTTATGATTCCATTCCTGTAATTAATTAAAGCATTAGCTGTTGCTAAAAAAAAGACGACCAAGTATTACAGGAATCGGCTTATAACTGTATGCTACAAGTTATGTTTCCAAGACAATAAAATGCACATGATATATGAATTTATCGACTTGTAATAACACATCTTCTACAATTCCTTTCGGTACCTTGACTGATCTATCGGCAAGTAAAAGAGTAGTTGAAGTTGGTTTTAACTCGTCAATATTAAGTTGTTGGTAAACCAAAAATGGAAGCAAATTGACACTGGCTCCAATATCAAGCAGCATGTTCAATTTTTTGATTTCCAATAATACAAGAAATAGTTGGACAGCCAGGGTCCTTGTATTTTAATGCATTATTGGTTGAGAGAATGGAACTTACCTATTAAGCTAGAAAAGCTTTCTTTCTTACCTGATGTTTTCTTTTAACGATACACAAGTCTTTCAGAAATTTGGCATAAGATGGTATCTGTTGGATGGCGTCTAACAAAGGAATATTGACCTTTACCTGTTTGAATATTTCATATATCTCTAGGGAATGGTTCAATTTCTTCATTTTTAATGCTTGTGGAAATAAAGGTGCATGAGAGAAATTGTTATCATCAACGACGGGTAATGGTTCATCAACCCATTCCTTACCCTCTAAATCTGGTTTATTTTAACTTCGCGAGGTTCAAGAATAGGTCTGTGGATGACTTTACCATTGCGAAGAGTAATAAAAGATTTGACTTGGTCTATGTGTTGACTACAAGAACTACCCTCGTGAGGGTTTTGATGACTCTTAGGGTTTGGCTGTGGTTGGGCAAGAAACTTTCATTTCTCATTAATGGTCAGTGCAGATGTGATTTTGGAGAATGTATCTTTCAAATCAATTAATGTTTGAATATTTTGGTTATTGATGGCTTCATATTTTTCAATGAATGTATGCAAGGTATCCTTAAGGGTTTTCCTACGTGGTGGGACATATGGTGCATAATTCTGAGAATTTCGGAAATTCTGGTATACTTGGGGAGGTTATTGTGATGGTTGTGCTTGGTTATCATTCCTCCAATTGAAGTTTGGATGTTTTCTCCAACCAGAATTGTAGGTTTGAGAGTATGAGTTTGGATTTGGTCTATTGAAAGTGTTTATAGAATTGACTTGGTCATGGAGACATTATTGCAGGGCTGGTAAGATTGGGCAAACTTGTGTGACATGTTCATTTGAATTACAGATTTGACATGTGACATCTTGAATTGACTTAACATGATCACTCTTCCTCATTTCTAATACCTCGACTTTTTTAGCTAGAATACTTAGCAGAAAGGTCATGATCTTCCCTAAGGTTAAACATATCTCTACCATATGGTTATGGTTTTACATGTGACTCATAAGTGCCAACTGTGTCCCATTGTTGTGCATTCTCTGCTATAGGTTCTAGGTAATCTAGAGCATCTTCGAAATTTTTATCCCTAAACTCACCATTACATATCATTTCTACTACTTGTGTACTTTGGGGTGTTAATCCCTCGTATAAATAGGCAACCAGCCTCCATGTTTCAAACCTGTGATGTGAATAAACATTCAATGTCTCTTTAAACCTCTCCCAACATTAATAAAGTATCCTCTTAAAAGAGTTTGTCTTATGAGGGGGGATAATTCTTTTAGAAACTGTTCTTGCAAATCATCTCATGTTCATATGGATCCTGACCTAAGGTGCTACAGCCAAATTTTAGCTTTATCCTTTAAAGAAAAGGGAAAAAACTTTCATCGAATTATATTAATGCTGCAATTTTGGTATGTGCAAGTGTTACATACCTCTTCAAATTTCCTTAAGTGCTGATAAAGATTTTCTAATTCTAGACCGTGGAATGTGGGTAAAAGTTGGATGACACCTGGTTTAAAATTGAAACGTATTGCATATAGGGGAAAAGCAATACAAGATGGTGATCCTGTCCGAGTGGGATTCATGAATTGTCTGAGTATCATAGGATGATTAAGATCCTCATGCTGAAACTCGTTTTCTTCCTGATCAATTGGATTTTCAACTCGGGCTGATGGATTTTTATTTTGGTTCTCGTCCATTTTGACTGACGATGAATGTGATAGAGACTCTATATTTAATCTACCGCTAGATGATTGAGACCAATGTCTCATGCAACCTAAATGTAGACTATTTGCTAAAATTTAAAAATGCAAATGAAATTCTTACAAAAAGAAAAAATAATAATAAACAAGTGAATGAAAAAGTTAACATAAATGACAAAAAAAAAATACAAAATGTAGTGTTAAAAAAATGAGATACAGAAAATAAAAACATAATTTAAAAAAAAAAAAGAGAAATATATATATATATATATATATACACAAGGATGTTAAATTATTATTCCATCTACTCTGCAACGGCGTCAAAAACTTGACACGCTCAAAAAGTGGTTCTTCACTCCCAAGTATAAGAGTGTCGAAGTAATAAAATAATTCAGTAAGACCGGGGTCGATCTACATGAAATAGATTTAGTAAAATAAAATATTAATTTGAGTGAAAATAAAAAGGTTGGATTGTTTAAAGTGATTGAAAATTTTAAATTTGATTGCAACAATAAAATAAAATACCGGGGTTAATAGATCCACTTTTAATATTTCAAATTTAGAAATCTCACTTTTTATAGTAAATTATCATTATTACCCAATTAAATTATTTCAGGAATTAATTATGCCAAAACAAATAAAATCAGTCATAAAGGCGTTGATAACTTTGTCTATAACAAGTTCAGTTAGGTACTCAATTATGCCAAATAAATAAAACCAGTCATATATGCGGTAACAAAGTTTGTTAATAATTAATCCAGAATTAAATTAAATATTAATCATTAGATTTCAATTTATATATTATAATATAAGTGAGATTAATCTAAATTTTCATATTAAAAGTTTCACCCTTTACCCCAGCAAAAAGAAATTAGCTACTCATAATTTTAAATAAAAACACACATAATTTTATTACTGAAAGAAAAAGAAATTACAAGAAATCTTTAAAAAAAAAACACAGAAGAGCTAGAAATCTAATTTCCATAATCGTAAATTGTCATTTTCCTTTTTTTTTTTTGATAATGACTTTAATATTTACACATAACACACTTTGGATTTTTTCATCAATTTCGGTCTTGAAAACTTCCGAATTAGAAAATCTTGTCAGCGGTAAAGTTGTATATATTTGAGTCTTCTTTCATTTGGAACTAGAATCACTTCAATTCGATATCGGAGTAAAAAATTATGGCCAAAATACGAACATTGTACAGGGTTGGAATTTCTGAAGTTGTTCACTGTTAGAACACCATATTAAATTTCAGGCCTCCAAAATCCAAATGTCAAGTCCATTTTTCTATATATGCATCTACAGTATTATTTCACCTACATAAAAGAAAAAAATATAAATATAAATAAAATATATAAAACATATTTAATTATTATGCTAAATTAAGGAGATTAATGAAACTAAAAGTGTAAAATGATTGATTTTTCTGTTAATAAATGTATAATTTTGAGTGTTCATCAATTAGCTTATTTTTATTGAATATTATGAGTAGCTAATTCATTAAATTTATGGTTGTAATGGATCTTGAACATGTTTAATTAATTTAACTACATATTTTTATTTTATTTTTTTGTTTGTTATTTACTATTCTATGTGCTTTGATGCTTATTTTATTTGTTTGGCCAATAATAGAATAATCTTGGTAAATCCTTAGGAACTCGACAAATGGATTTTGGATTAGCCGTGAGAATAATAGTGTGTGATCTTATTCGTTGAATAGATTTTTCCTTCAGGATAGACATATACATAAAGGGCATACGTAGTCAATATTAGAACCTGACCATAATGAATTTGGTTTAATTTAATTAACATCGACATATTGTTAATTGATTTATTCTAAATATGTTCACTTGACCATCGAAAGAGGCTTGTGAATAATTTAACATTCTAGGTTAATAATTAGTAACAACAACCCAAATGAATAAAATATATATGGACACATTGCGTGCATGTTTAAGTGAAGTTACAACTATAGGTTATTCTATCTATAAGATTTTCAAAGTCTGTTATTTGCGTTTTATTTAATTTCAAATATATTTCGATAAACCAATTCCCCATCTCAGTAGTTTAGTTTAAGTTAAGTAAGTTAGTCTTGATATTAATAAGAGAAGTATTAAGTTCATGTGGGTTCGACATCCAATTTTCAATCATTATTTTCATTGAGCGATATAATTTGATGCCAATAAAAATAGGCGTACCTGGGACCTTTTTTTTAACACACAAATAATCACTTTCATCTTTTCATTCTTGTATCTAAAAGAGAGATTAAATTTGTTTGCTAGAATTTCTAAATTTTGGTAATTTATTGTTGTAAATTCTTCAAATATTAAGTTTGGATGGAGGAGGAATATGTCCCTTAAATGGTACCCTATGGGAAAGGTACACACATGTAGGGACATGTCCTCCAATTTAGAAGAATATACTTCTAGGCTTCAAGTGGTGCATGGGAGGGGTATAACCCTTTGGAGGGTTGCACCCCAAACCAAATGGTGCCCTTAAGGCACCCTTCCATGCCTTTATAAGGAAGCCTTCATATTCATTCTAAAACAATCTGAATCCATCCGAATTTGTGAGTCTCATATTATTATTTTTGATTCAGAGAGAGTTCCTCCATTATTCAAGTTCAAGATCTTCTAAGGAGTGCCCCTTGAAGAAGATGAATCCAAGTTATCCTTGGAGGACGTTAGCCACAAAACCCGTAGAGCACCGAGACGGGGCTAATAAGTTCTTAAGGACATAGATATATCTCGACTTGGACTGCAAGTTTCGTCATTTACCAGGTTTTCTTCATGTTCCAAGTTATAGGGTTTTTGACTAAGTTGGCATGTTAGTGTAGATCTGAGTTTGCGTTCTGTTTTTGATTGTTTAATGCATGTTATTTTCGTTTAATGACACTAATTCTCCAACAATCTTAAGAACTTATTATATTAGTGTTGTTAGATGGAAATTCACATGCTTTGATAAGAAATTTTCTGGAAAATATACTATGTGCATGAAAAATACGTAAGGGCATTCGAACGCCCGACGAACGCAAAGGTAAAAATTTGAATTTTCGTAAGAACATTCGAACGCGTATTCAAACGCAACTCGAACGCAAGCCTTCTGACTTAGAACGTTCGAACGCGTATTCAAATGAAACTCGAACACTAGTCTTCTGCCTTAGAACGTTCGAACGCATCCTAAACGTAACACGAACGTAAACTCTCTGAAATATTACGTTCGAACGCTACACGAACGTGAACTCTCTGGAATATTCCATTCGAACGTGTTATCGAACACTACACGAACGTGAAATCTCTAGAACACTTCGTTCGAATGCGTTTACGAACGCTACACGAACGTGCACACACTGGACAGTCTCGTTCGAACGAAGATACGAACACGACTCTAACGAAATTGGTTCTAGAACTATTTTTAGTTTAAAATAAACTTAGAATATTAACTTAGCAAAATCATTTAATGTAAAACAATAAACTTGGTAGTATAGATTTAAGTTATTATTAGGGTGTTCAATTATCACAAGCATACACATAGTGATAAAGTTGAAATTTAATTGTGTGTTGCATACTTGGGTGAGAATTAAAGATGTAATCTTACACAAGTAATTCCATCCAATCTTGGTTGATTAATACACATATCCACATACATATATATATATATATATATATATATATATATATTATATATATATATATATATATATATATATATATATATATATATATATACACACACACACTGTATTGTGAAATTGGAAGTGTAATACTAAGTTTGAATTTCTAAGAGATTCTATTGAGGAAGTGTTTAAATGATATTCTGTCAAAAAGACGATAAGAGCCTAAGTGGTCAGGGATTTAAGTGGTTACTCTGGACCCCCTCGTCCTCTGGGAATATTCTTTTATTTACTTATCATAAGAAACCTTAGTTGTAAATTCAAGGACTTGTGTTAATCGGTATTACGGTCCGATATAACAACGAGTGGATACTTAGTTTATCACTTGAACAAGATCATTCGTTGATCGTTGTACAATTTGTCTTTTGTAGACTTATTGATCATTGTTGGTTTTTCCAGTTACATATGGCTAACGGAAACATCACAGTACCGGTCACTCATGGAGAAAAATCGGAAAAGTTTGGTGGGGCAAACTTTAAACAGTGGCAGAGTAAAATATTGTTCTACCTGACAACTCTCCAGTTGGCTAAGTACCTCTAAGATCCTCCGGGTCCTGTGGAGGGTGAAACGGAAACAGCCAAGCAACTGCGAGAAGAGACATGGTCGTCTGGCGACTTCTTGTGCAAGAACTACATTTTGGGTGGACTTGACAATACCATGTACAATATGTACCAAGGCATGACTTCTGCGAAGATTCTTTGGGAATCTCTCGAGAAGAAATACAAAACGAGGATGCCGGGTAAAAGAAATTTGTCGTGGGTAGGTTCATGGACTATAAAATGGTAGATTCAAGAACAATAATGTCTCAGTTGGGTGAACTGCAATTGATCATTCATGAAATATTGGATGAAGGGATGAAAATCTGTGAGACGTTTCAAGTTGCCACCATCATTGAAAAGTTGCCTCCATCATGGAAGGACTTTAGGAGCTATCTGAAACACACAAAAAAAGCAGATGAGCCTTGAAGACCTTGGAGTTCGATTGAGGATCAAAGAGGATAACAGAAAGTCCGAGAAGGCCAGCTATAAGACTTTGGAGTCTAAGGCCAATATCGTCGAGGGTGTAAAGGGTAGCAAGAAGAGAAAGAACAGTTGAGCTGATTCTTCCCAAGCTAACAAGAAGTTCAAGGGGAAGTGCTACAACTGTGGAAAAAGCGGTCATATGGCAAAGGACTGCAGAAACAAGAAGTCTCAAGACAAGGGTAAGAAAAAGAAAAATGAGGCCCATGTCACTGAAGATGAGCAGCTGACTGATGAAATCTCATTGATGAACATATCAGCAGTAGTAACTGAAGCCAACTTGGTTGGGAATCCGAGAGAATGGTGGGTAGACACTGGGGTTACTCGCCATATCTGTGCTGATAGCAAGATGTTTTCCTCGTATCAGAAGGTCGATGGTGGCGATCATCTGACAATGGGAAACTCGTCTACCTCTAGAGTGGTTGGACAAGGCACAATGGTTCTGAAGATGACATCTGGAAATGAGCTTACATTGAAGAATGTTTTGCATGTTCCTGATATTCAGAAGAACTTGGTCTCGGGCTCTCTCCTTAGCAAGAATGGTTTTAAGCTTGTATTTGTTTCTGATAAAATTGTATTGACCAAGAATGATGTTTATATAGGAAAATGATACCTAACTGAGGGCCTTTTCAAGTTCAATGTAATGACTGTCAATCGACACAGTGCTAATAATAAAGCTACAACTTCCACATATATTATTGAGTCACAAAATGTATGGCATGGGAGGTTAGGACATGTTAATTATGATACGATGCGTAAATTAATTAACATGGACCTTATACCTAAATTTCCAATTGATAACCAACATAAATGTAAGGCATGTTTTGAAGCAAAAATGCATAGAACATCATTTCATTCTATAGAACGAAATTCTTTACCCTTAGAACTTGTACACACTGAAGTGTGTGATATGAATATTATGCAAACAAAAGGCGGTAAAAAGTACTTTGTCACTTTTATCGATGATAGCACAAGATTCTGTTATGTGTATTTGCTGAGGAGCAAAGATGAAGCTGTTGAGAGCTTCGTACACTATAAGAACGAAGTTGAAAATCAACTTGGCAAGAAAATCAAAATAATCATGAGTGATAGATGGGGTGAATATGAGTCACCATTTGGTGAATATTGTTCCAATCATAGAATTATTCATGAAACCATTGCTCCTTATTCGCCTCAACAAAACAGGATTGATGAGCGCAAAAACTGAATGTTGAAGGAAATGATGAACGCCATGTTGACAAGCTCTGGTTTACCCCAGAACTTATGGGGGAAATCCTTGCTTTCCGCGAACTACGTTCTGAACAAACTTTCTTACAGAAGATTGGACAAGACACCATATGAGTTTTGGAAAGGTCACGTACCTTCCTACAAATATGTGAAAGTGTGGTGGTGTCTTTCCAAAGTAATGGTTCCTAAACCTAATAAGGTTGGAATAGGACCCAAAACTGTTGATTGTATATTCATCGGATATGCTCGCAACAGTAGTGCGTATCGATTCTTGGTACACAAGTCTAATATTCCTGATATCAATCCGAATATAATAATTGAGTCAAGGAATACGACATTTTTTGAAGAGACATTTTCTTGTAAGGAAAGACAAAGAAGAGAGTCTCTCAAAAGAACTATTGATACTGTCAAGGACAGTGATCAGGTTGACTAAGAGTCAGATCAACATGGAAATGTTGAGGGAAATGAACCTAGACGTAGCAAAAGAGCTAGAACGTCTAACTCATTTGGACCCGATTTTCTGACATACTTATTAGAAAATGAGCCTCAAAGCTATAAGGAAGCAATGTCTTCGACAGAGGCACATTTGTGGAAGAAAGCTATCAACAGTGAGATTGATTCAATCCTACAGAACCATACTTGAGAGTTGGTTGATCTTCCTCCAGGTTGTAAGCCACTAGGCTACAAATGGATATTCAAACGGAAGATGAAACTGGATGGATCAATGGATAAGTACAAGGCAAGGCTTGTCATAAAAGGTTATAGACAAAAAGAAGGCATTGATTACTTTATACCTATTCACCAATGACTTGTATCACATCAATAAGAATGCTCATAGCCATAACAGCTACATTTGGTCTTAAAATACATCAAATGGATGTGAAGACGACATTCTTGAATGGTGAATTTGATGAAGAGATTTACATGGAACAACCAGAAGGGTTTAATGTTCCTGAACAAGAATAGAAGGTGTGCAAACTTGTAAAATCCTTGTACGGATTAAAACAAGCACCTAAAAAATGGCATGAGAAATTTGACAAAGAGATGTTGTCAAATGGGTTCAAAACCTATGAGTGTGATAAGTGTGTGTACACCAAATCAACTCAAAAAAGATATGTCATTATCCATCTATATGTAGACGATATGTTGATAATTGGTAGTAATCATGAAATGATTCAGTCTACCAATAAATTGTTATCCAGCAGATTTGATATGAAAGATTTAGGAGTAGCTGATGTGATCCTAAGAATTAAGATTTCTATGACATCAGAAGGATATATATTATCTCAGACTCATTATATTAAGAAGATACTTGAGAAATATAACAAAAGAGATCTAAATGTGCCTAGATCTCCTGTAGACCTAACTCTTCATCTATCAAAGAATATTGGCTCAAGCGTATCACAATTATAGTATTCGAGAATCATCACAAATCTGATGTATCTCACGAATTGCACATGACCTGATATCGCTCAAGCTGTGAACAGGCTTAGCAGATATACGAGCAATCCAGGACATAACCACTGGAAAGCCATAGTAAGAGTTTTGAGGTATCTGAGAGAAACTTCAAAATATGGGCTACATTATGCAAGATATCCTGATATTCTAGAGGGATACAGCGATGCTAACTGGATATCTGATACAGTGGATTCCAAATCTACGAGTGGATTTATTTTCACACTTGGTAGTGCAGCCGTGTCATGGAAATCCTCGAGGCAAACATGCATTGCCCGGTCTACTATGGAATCAGAGTTTATAGCATTAGACAAAATAGCGGAAGAAGCAGAATGACTTCGAAATTTCCTGGAGGATATTCCAAGTTGGCCCAAACCGGTGCCAGCGATAAACATACATTGTGACAGTCAATCGGCTATTGGGAGAGCCCAAAATACAATGTATAATGGTAAGTCTCGACACATATGTCGGAGATATAATACCATATGTCAACTGCTCTCAAGTGGTATAATATCGATCGATTATGTCAAGTCGAAGGAAAACCTAGCGGATCCACTTACTAAATGTTTACCTAGAGAGCAAAGTTGAGAAGTCATCGAGGGGAATGAGCTTGAAGCCTATAAATTAAGAATTGTTATTGTGGAAACCCAACCTAGCTGACTGGAGATCCCAAGATCTAGGTTCAAAAGGGACAACTGAAACTTTGTGCAATTCAAAACAAGCACTGTAGAGTTTTGTACTCTTTCTCATTCCGATAATGATGCAGAGTGCTGTCTGTCAAGGTTAGGATAAACTAAGGCTTGTAATGATCACTACATTAGGAGATGAGTCCTAATAGGGGTAAAGACACATTACCTCTTCATAGTAGATCACATATTTCAAGTAAGAAGTGAGGTCGCTTCTATGGGATTTTGCAGGCTGATTTCCCTAAAGTGCTTGAAAATCCAGGATCGCTATTTATGGCCGAAATGAACACAACTGTAGAACGGGAAATAGTCGAAGTAAAGCTTTGTGTTGGCAATTGTCTTGGTTTACACCAACGGCAGAACAGTTCAAGACTATTGGTCACCGGTTTGCCGAGTAAATCCGATTGTCATTCACTAGGAAAGGTTCAAGGCGAAAGCTCTATTTCGATGCAGCTTTAGTTCACGGAAACTCTCTCAAGTGTTTGCATGAATATTTGAAGAATTATGGGGGATTGTTGTAAATTCTTCAAATATTAAGATTGGATGGATGATGGATATGTCCCTTTGATGGTACCCTATGGAAAAGGTACACACATGTAGGGACATGTCCTCCAATTCCCCTTCTCAATAGTTTATTTTAAGTTAAGTAAGTTAGTCTTGATATTAATAAGAGAAGTATTAAGTTCATGTGGGTTCGACATCCAATTTTCAATCATTATTTACTTGAGCGATAAAATTTGATGCCAATAAAAATAGGCGTACCTGGGACCTTTTTTTTAACACACAAATAATCACTTCCATCTTTTCATTCTTGTATCTAAAAGAGAGATTAAATTTGTTTGCTAGAATTTCTAATTTTGGTAATTTATTGGTGTAAATTCTTCAAATATTAAGTTTGGATGGAGGAGAGATATGTCTCTTGGATGGTACCCTATGGGAAGGTACACACATGTAGGGACATGTCCTCTAATTTAGAAGAATATACTTCTAGGCTCCAAGTGGTGCATGTGAGGGATATAACCTTTTGGAGGGTTGCACCCCAAACCAAATGGTGCCCTTAAGGCACCCTTCCATGCCTTTATAAGGAAGCCTTCATGTTCATTCTAAAGAATCCGAATCCATCTGAATTTGTGAGTCTCATATTATTATTTTTGAGTCAGAGAGAGTTCCTCCATTATCCAAGTTCAAGATCTTCTTAAGGAGTGCCCCTTGAAGAAGAGGAATCCAAGTTATCCTGGGAGGACGTTAGCCACAAAACCCGTAGAGCACCGAGACGGGGCTAATAAGTTCTTAAGGATAGAGATATATCTCGACTTGGACTGCAAGTTTCGTCATTTACCAGGTTTTCTTCATGTTCCAAGTTTTAGGGTTTTTGTCTAAGTTGGCATGTTAGTGTAGATCTGAGTTTGCATTCTGTTTTTGATTGTTTAATGCATGTTATTTTCGTTTAATGACACTAATTCTCCAACATTTATAAATTCATAAATATAAACAGTTATATCCTAAGAATAAAATCCTATGAATTTCAGTCATTGAAATAGGAGAAATTTTATCTTAGGACATTGTTCTACCGGCAGTATTACATTATATGCTCATTCGATAGCTTGACATCCACATTCTGATTGAATTCTATTATACGTATCAACTAGCAAATATTAAATTGCATAAAAATAAAGCAATAATAATTCTTTTAACCCATTCCCTCAGTAAATCCTAATTTGAGCCATCCCTCTGCAATTTGCGGCAGCTCTTTTTCTCCAAACAACCCATAAATCCATTCAACACATTTCATAACAAATCCCTAAATCAATCATCCATCACCCTTCCTTCTCTCCTTAACTCTGAATCCTCCCTCCCCGATTTTATTTTATATCTGTTTTTCTTTTATATTTATGTTTATTTTCGGTTTCCTTAAGATCTCGGATTCCACTTATATAGTGGTTATTTTGTCCAACTAAATCTATATTCTATGTTGGTATTTTTTATTTTGTTTGACTTCCTATCTTTGTACAGGTACATGAGATGCTGCAATAACATATAGATGATTTATGAAACCTTATCTTATAGATCCTGCAAATGAAAGTGGAACTCTTTATAGATTTATGGGGTGTTGATCTTTAATGATTTTTTTTTTTGTTATTGTAATAGTCTTATGTTTTTCTCTGTGTATTGGGTTTTTCATTTCTGGTATTAAAATTTTGTATTCACCAACTCTTGTCGTGGGATTGGAAATTAGGCCGAATCTGTAATTCCTCTAGGGCCACAGTTTGATTTAGGTGTGAATTTGAGTTTTGATTAAATATGAAAATACACAATGCATAGAGATTTTATGTTGACATACTTGATTCTTAGGTTTTTCCAAAAAATTATTGTCGAGCTTTATGGCGGTGTATATACTCCTCTATAATGTTTTACTTATGAATGAAATTCATATTTCAAAAAAAAAGTATTACATTATAAAAAATTCATTGATTTTCTATAATGATATAATATATTACATATAATATTATTATTGTTTATCTTATTAATCGTGTTGGCGATTGTTATTTCGAACACTACAAGAGTGTCCATGTTGGGATTTTTATGTCCGACAAATAAATTTGTTTGAAACATGATTGATTAATAAATTTATGATTCAATTTTTTTCATGTATGCATTTTGATTTGCTTTATAAAATTTATGAAAATTTTGTGTTTATTTATGTAGCTTTAAATTAAATATATATGTCTATGTAAAAAATTACATACATATATGTATAGATAAAATTTAAAGAGTAATAATCAAAATTTGTCCATGACTATGATTTGAAGTTGGGAATCTTTAAAATCCAAAGTCATAAATATAGTTCATTCAATTATGAATGGTATAGTTCTATACAGACTATATTGTGTAGAGACATAGAAATGAATGTATTTTATATAAGATTATATTGGGCATGACCAGATAAAATTGAAAAGCTCTAATAATTTCTATTAAATAAAGAACATCAATTTTATCATAACGATGGTCATATATGTGATGATCTTAATTCATTGTATTTAGTAGACTCCTATATCATTTTAATTTATTCTTTAATTTACTCGATATGGTTTTGTATTTATTACATTTCGTATACATTGTATTTTAGAAATGAGTTGAATGAATAACTGAGAATGCTAACCTGATACAATGAAATTCGTTCATAAGATTCTCTTGTTTGTTAGTTCAGGTGCTGAACGATTAGCGAACAAATTCATAAAAGTTATGAATTAATTGTTCACTTGAGAACTAATT